>VWYK01031780.1:3376-25234 GCA_013399775.1 Semnornis frantzii | reverse complement strand
GTCCTCTTCCACCTACCATGACAAGGCTTAATGGGTAGGGGCAACTTTTGCATGGGATTAATATTTGTGTTGACTGAAACTAGACATGTATTTTCTGTCTTCAGTGATTTGATCATTCCACAAGAAAACTGCCTACATTTTTTTTCTGAGGAATTAAAAACAAAGCAAAATTTCATGTGGAAAATGTTGAGGCTTAATGCTTCTCAGTTTAAAATATGATGCAGTTTTTATGTTTACTACTGTGTTCTTTAAAAAACCATGCCTCTTCTTACACTGTGACACATACGAAACATAACATGCTAAGGGGAGTCATTAAATGCTTTGAGAAAACAGATAATTAAAAAAAATTTGTTAGCCAGAAGTTTGTAATGGTTTTGACAAAAAATGCATCTACATTTATTTTATCTTTTTGATGAACTGAAAAGTATGTCTGTAGTTATTAGATATTTGTAAATTTCCATCTCCTGCCTGATTTGCTAATGTCCTTGCTTACATATACCAGAGCCTTAATACTGTCTTCTATTCCAAATGCACCAAAGTTTACACAGCAGCATATTCTAAATTGCTTTGTATTGAATCCCACCTGTATATTTTCTGTCATATGTCTCAATACATGCTGAATGCACAGATTTATGAGTTTTGAAAGAAAAACTATATCTTCTTTTTTATTTAAAAAATTTTCAGTTAATTTTGCATGAATGAAAAACAATGTAATTTTCATTTCAAAAGGACTTGATGTACTGCTCTTGGAATGTTTCAAATGCTAAATTTCCACCGGCCTCCATCATGTTTGACTATGGTAAGCATTCCTGTGTTTTCCAAGTGCATTTGTGTTACTTTAATTCATAACTTTTTGAATACTTAGTAGTAAAATAGATTTATTATTTCATGAAATTCCCCTGCTTATAATTGTTATTACTAAATTGCTTCTACCTTATTATTGGCTTTTGTTATATTTTCCCCTCTCCCCTGTCCTTTTAAGGGGAGTGATAGAGTAGCTTTGGTGGGCATTTGACTCCCAGACAGGGCCTAAACACCACAAGGATGTTATATTTTTATTTTTTTCTTCTTTGTCAAACACTTCCCTCAGCAGAATAATAAATTGGAATAAATAATAGATGTCAAAGGTGGAAAATACATTTATTAAGCTGTGATTTGCACTTTTCTGAGTATGAGGAAAAAGTACCTTGTATATTTATTGACTTTGTTCTTTAAATGTTCTAGTGGTTTTATCTGCATACATTATAGCAATTTTTTAAAGTCTTAATAAATATCAATATATAAAGGTTTTTCTTGGCATCCCATTTTTATTTTTATTCTAGTTTCAGACTTTTATTTCTATGCATTGTAATGTCTTGAATGCAAGGAGAGTCCTGATGTCCTGAATGACACCCTACTTATGTTTTAAGCTGCAGTTGTGAAACATTTTTTTTTCCTGAATTAGCCCTTTATCCTTAAGCCTTTATATAACCCTCAGTAAGTTAATATGGTAGGCAACTAGCTCTCAATAGGTTACTCTCCTGACTATTTGACTTGATAATTATGATTTCCCTCAATATAATCTCAGCTTTTTTATTCTGGAATACCAAGTCAGAATCCACATCACAAAACTCTGCGAATATTTCTCATCATTAAAATGATTTTTTTTTTGTTTCTTTTTGGTAGTTGCTAAGTCTGATGCCAAATATATGACTAAAGTGATGGCAGCTATGTAAGTATTTCTCTGACATGAAAATTTTACTACTCTGGTAAAGCTACAAATTGTAATTGTTTTCTGATACTGTGAACAAGATTTGAGATTACTCTGAAAACTATTGATTTTAAAGTTTGTGAAGAGTGTCTGTAATCAACATAGCAATTTGACTTGTTAATTAGACTAGTCCTATGAGAGTTTGGCTCCCCATACAGTATGTTTATGAATCTAATCAACTAGGCAGCAAAAAAACCCAATTATAGATACTGTCTTTATTTTTTAACTCACAGAGGAGCAAGAACTGAAATACTGGAACTATTGCTTCTGTGATAATTGAAACATAGATCTGAATGAATAGAAATTAAAAAAAAATTAAGTTAAAATAAAAATCTGTACACCACAAAATGAGGTCCTTGGTAGTTAGCCTGAAGCACAAAAAAGGACAAAAGAAACTCTTGGACTGTGCCAAGACTGTGCCAAGTAGCTACCTACTGGACTAGAATGCATCAATTTTCAGCCTCTTTTTCTTTTTCTTTTTCTTTTTCTTTTTCTTTTTCTTTTTCTTTTTCTTTTTCTTTTTCTTTTTCTTTTTCTTTTTCTTTTTCTTTTTCTTTTTCTTTTTCTTTTTCTTTTTCTTTTTCTTTTTCATTGAGGATGAAGCAATATGTGAGATTGTGACTAACTTCTTGTGCTGAAATCACACCGGTGCCTTCATTTAAACAAACAAACAAAAAGAAAATAGAAACAAGAAGAAGAGAAAGGAAAAAGAGAAATAATAATAATAATAAAAAGCTACCTGTTACCGATTCATATCCTTAATTTATCTTATTTCTTATTGATGTAAGTGCTGGTAATTTGAGTTTGTCCTTTGTTATCTTTTGTGAATAGAGTGATTTGTAGTGAAAATGGCTAGAAATAGTAGTTGAATTAAGAAGTACTCAGAACTTGATTTGTTATTCCTTCCATTTATTCTGTTTTCCAATAGGTTAATTGTTTGTTCAGCATCCTTTTATGACTCAAAGGTTTTGAGCACTGTGATTGGTGTTTAACCTATCTGTGTAGACAGTTGAACTGTCTCTTGTATGTTGCAACTATTTTGCTGTAGTAGTTGAGGATCTTAGTCTGCCAGGTGACTAATGCTGCCTTTTCTTTCTTTAGGGATAAGGTTTATGCACTGGCTTTTTGCATCTCATTGACAGAGAAAACTTGATTTTTGGTTTTGTACTATGCTTATGTTAAAAGGTTAAGTTTATAAGTGTCTGCGAGAGAGTTCTGATGATTTCTAGGTAGCTCAGAAGTATATGCTGAAGCCTTTTATGACTAGAAAACTCTGGTTTTGCACAGGGAAACCTATCTCATGGGGCAGGCCGTACTATTCTGCTTTTGGAGTGTAGTTACTAGATATGCTTGGTCATTCCAGAGCTCTTTTAGAGTCTTGTAGCTATACTTAACCTAGACCACTGATTGCTCAAAAATTGTGGACTGAAACCTGGCACTCCATATTATGGCAGATACAGAGCAGAAGAAATAAAATTTATGTTCTCACAAATACAATTTTTTTTTTGTGTAAATATCTTGAACTTCAGCTGTGGATCTTGCCTGTGAGTGGTTTTCAATTTATTATCTTTTTAAAAAATTGTTGAATCAATAGAAAGTGTTATTTTCAAAAGACCATCTGGGACATTCAAAAGGAAAGATATTTATTGCTTCTTTCCTTATTTACATATTCAGGTTTCCTTTTTGTTAATTAGCAGTGATGTTTGTGGCAGACTGTTGGTAGTAGTGGGACAGGTGTCCACCAGGCTTACTGTGTCTTTTGGGAAGTGCCCAGTCAGAATAGAATTTTTGGATGTAGTATATGCTTTGTCATATTTAAAACAGTTTAATAGTTGCATGCTGTCCCAGGTTGGGAATTATAGGGTTAAGAAAGTCCTCTTGGGACTCGAAGATTGTTATTCAATCCCACAATTCTGCTATCTCTTCATAAGCTCACGGCAAGGCCATTTCGCTCTCTTCTCCTCCCCCTCCAGCCTTCTGCTGGGCAGGAGCTACATTATCGGACAAACATGTAAGGATGGGCCTGGTTGGGGCCTGTAGAGGCTGTGCTTAGGCCTCTTGGATGGCAGAGGCATGGGGGGGGAGGATTGGAGCACTGGGGATGATAGATTTAGTTTTGGGATGGGGGAAAATTCAAGGGGGCTCGCTTATGTATTCTGTATCTACCTTGTAATTTCTATCTGCAAATTCTCTCCAAATACAATTCTGTGGTTTTTTTCTCCAATTCGTTTGAGAACTTTATTCTGTCGGTTTTTTTTCTTTAAACCTACGACACATGCTAACATTATTTTCTCAATTACACAAATAGAATTTGTATAAAAGAAGGATATTAACGGTTGGAGAGTTTCAGAGTTCGAAACAAGAGATCTGGTATTTTTTAAGTGTTTACTGTGAGCAATGAATTGTTCTTTACCTAGAATACACTGATGGCAGTGCTAAGAATTAGAATTATGTTATTAACTTATGATCCTGATCACAGATGTAGCCAAATGATCATGAAAACCACACCTATATCATTCTGTGTGCAGCCTAACTGCTTGCTTTCTGGCCTATTGCCTAGATGCCAGAAGCATGATTTTGTGTATAGATTTTATAAGTCTTTTGTATTAACATTTGTGGTAGATTTGCCTTAGTGCTGATTATATTAGTGAATGGAGGTTTGCTTTCTCAGAGAATTTTTAGACTGTATGTGACATGGAAAATATGCCTGATGATGTGTCTTGGGGATATTTACTTACAACACAGTGATTGAGCTTTGAGATGCAGAGCTTTGAGATGCGGAACTTGATGTCTTAAGTTATTAATGACAAAAGCCTCCTAGCTTTTGCTATGGGATCCTTAAGAGTACGTTAGCCAGCATGTAATGTTTCAATGCGCCAGAGTGCATCAGAAAAACATGAGTGAGTAGCAGAGAAGCAATACTGTTTAGATAGCAATGTTTTTCAAGTCATTTCAAAATTATACTAATTTCCCTGTTCTGTTAAATTTCCATCACTGTGTAATATTGTTGTCAGCAACCTCAGAGTGGAAGTTCCTGACTTGCTGTGGTTGTTCTTCATTCCTAGCAACTATTGACCCATCGTCTCGATGGCCTGAATTTTAACAAGAGTTTCAGGAGATACTTCTTCATCTGGGACCCAAAGTTTTGTTGTCTTCTTTCCTGGAAGCCTATCGTTAATTAGCAAATCTTTAACAATAAAAGTGGCAACCAAAGATTTCAAAAAGGCAGCAAGCTGATCAGATGCTAGCATGACTATATGGCCAATAGTAACCAATGGTGTAATGAGATGTTCAAAATTCCTTGGATCCAGATTTTTATGCAGTGGCCCAAATATCTGTGCAAACTGAGTATCTTTGCTGGAAAATATCGCATGGATGCAGTGAATAACATACTTGGCTTTGCAAGGCAGTCCCTTTTTAGCTTTACGATGCAACACTGAAAGCAAAGCAGATCTTACATGAGGAAAGTCTTCTTCAGTATTGCTTTCTGTATTTTTGAAAATTTGTAATGCAGCTTCTGCCACTTTTTCATCATCCATTTTCAAGCAAACCAGGAGAGATTTTTGCTTACTTGATCACTGAGGAATCTGCATGTAAAATGAATGGCCTGTGCAGTTTATTACCTGTTTTCCATCCTCTTCTGATAAAAGGGGTATAGCTGGAGCAGTATGGAAGAGAGCTACCTTCCTTCATATGCTGAAAAAAATGGATTGGATAGAAATCTTGGGGAAGAAGAGACTGTTCCTTGCCAGCGAGCTGGCCTCTACATTTACCTGGGGTGAGGCTTTGGTAGTGCCAGGTGAGACAGGTAGTTGGGAACTGTGACTTAGCTGCTAGGAAGTCTTAAAACAGTTGGTGAGATGGGCATCTGAGAAGTAGGCATGCTGTTTGGGTGTGGGTTCAAGTTTTAAAGGTGGCTAGAAAAGCCTTCTGGAAGATTCAAAAGCCTAGAGTTAGTTGCATGCTTATATGAGAATCAGAGAAGCAAGTGTGTTCAAACTGCAGAGCTTATCTTTTTTATTTTTTTGGTTTCTAACACCCTTTTGCTGAGGCCCTCTTGGTCTTTGGAAGTCAACTACAGGAAAAGCTTTAAAGAGACAAACTGAAAATTGTATTGTCATGTTTTCAGTGGCTAAATGGTAACTCAAATTTATGAAACAAAGAATATATGCGATATAGCAGTGATTTGAAATGCTGTTATTCCTTGAGTATTTACTGGGGAAAATCTGAGAAGATGTACCTTGCTTATGCATAAATAAAACACAGGTGATTTAAAAAAAACATAGAAATTATTATTATTTTAGTTCTTTTCCTGAGCATGAGGAGAATAACAGGTTAAGCTAAAAATGCTTTTGAAAGTTCTTTGTTAGGATGCTGCTTAACACCTGCCATCCACTTTATGTATTCAGAGCATGCATACTGACAAGTAAGTTTCACAACTTTTCGGGGAGAATTATAGTTTTGGGGTTCGGTTTATTTGATTTTAAAGCATAATAGTGCATCCTGTCTAACAGAAAACATAGAGATTTTATTGCAATGGAAGTTTTGAGAATACAGTGTACTGAATTGCAGATTGCACGTTAATTCAGAGAAGCTAGAGCTGTTAAGGCAATGCTTTGCATGTTTCTCCAGTTTCAGAAATCAAATTACCAGAGGCATTGACTTAAACATTTTGTTCCAACTTTAATGTGTGGGAACTCCATCTGTACTTTCCTTAAGTTTTTAAGGAAGACTTTATTAGTTTAGCAGTGAGGTATGATGTTGTGGAGTCTCCTCTGGAGACTTTTAACACCTCTCTAGACATGTACCTGGGCCACCCGACCTAGTCACACCTGTGTTATCAGAGTGTCTGGACTAGATGATCTCCCGAGGTCCCTTCCAACCCCTACCATTCCGTGATCTTGCAATCCTGTGATAGCTAGGCATTTTTAAGTGCCAATGCTATTTCTGTGCAGCACCATTGCAAATAATGAATCTTATTTCCTCTTTGCAGAAATCATGGTACATAGGCCAAAAGCTATGATATGACACCTCTAACTTACTGTTTTAAATATTCCAGATGTATTTAATCTTCATAAGAAGTCAAGGACCAAGTCCTCTGGCATGGTGGAGTTTATGCACACTGGACATATATCCTTCACCCTGTTTTATACTTTGTTTTGGTTCCTCCTGTTATTTTCTTCTTTAATCCTAGAAAAAAAAATCACTGTATCAGTCTTCTGGTAACTCACAGCATGGAAGACACATAGGTTAAAATTAATTGAGCAAAAATAGAAGAAACTAGTGATGATTTTAACAAGGAAAAAATTCTATCTGAATTTGTAGGTGGAAGGAAATGTTTCAGGAAGAGGTAGAATAGCTGTCTGTGGCTGTGTAAGGAATGAAGGTCTGTAACAGGAGATAGCAGTCTTGATTGTGTAGTAGTTCCATGTAACAGCTTGCTCAACATTATTTGACAGCTAGATGCTATAAATTCTCAAATGCATGAGCTATGTAGAACTGAGTTTTCTTTAAATATTAATTTAAATGCTAGATGAGAATTCTATTCATGAAGCATCAAAANGTTTTGTTTTTTGGGTTTTTTTTTTTGATAAAATACTGTGTGACCGTGATAATTTTTAGTGTAGGAGATCTTGGTTCTCACAATCGTAGAATAGTTGTGATTGCAAGGGAGCTCTGGAGATTGTCCAATACAACCCAACTGCTTGCAGCAGAGTTACCTAGAATAGATTGCACAGTGCTGTGTGAAATAATTTCTTTTAGCATATGTACGCATGAAGACTCCACAAGCAACCTGGGTGACATTTGCCTATGTTGACCAAACTGACAGTAAGAAAGGTTTTTATGATGTTTAAAGGAAACTTTATGTATTTCAATTCATGCCCATTTCTCTGCAGCTTGTGACTGGACACTGATGACAAAAGCCTGGCTCTTTCTTCTGTTTTACCAAGTATTGATATATAGGGATAAGATCTTCCTAAGCCTTCTCTTCTCTGTGCTGAATACCCCCATTTCTGTCATCTTCTCCTCCTACAAAAGATGCTTCCGTCTCTTAATCGTCTTTGTGGCCCTTTGCTGAACTTGTTTCACTATGCCTGTATCTCTTCTGTACTGTACTCCAAATGTTTCTCACTAGTACTGAAACAGAGGGAAGGGAGCAGCTCCCTCGACCTCCTGGTGACATTACCAAGTTGCTAAGGGTCTTCTTTGCTGTGGCCCATAGCCTGTTTTTCTGCGAGGATTCTCAGGTCTATCTTTGCAAAGGTCATTTCCAGCTAGTCAACGCCCAACCTGTGCTGATACTTGGCATTGTTTCAGCACAAGTAAAGGACTTCACATTTCTCCCTGTTGAATTTCATAAGATTCCTGTTTGCTCTTTTCTGTAGCCTGACAAGGTTCCTCTCAATGTGAATGCAACCCTCTGTTGTATCAACTACTCTTAGTTGTGTTTTATTGGTGAACTTCCTGAAGGTCCACTCTGTCTCACCTTGTAAGCTATTAATGAAAATGTTGAATAGCAATAGCTCTTTTACTGGTATATGGGGTGTGCCTTTGATGACTGATTTCCAGCTGGACTTGGTGATGCTTATATACAACTCTTTGATCAATGCTTTGGATGGATTTTATTGTTGATCATTGTTGATTTTGGGAGGAGGACTTGATTGATAGTTGCTGTTAGAGTGAGCAAAGCTTTTCAAATATACATGCAAATGTGGCTGACTCCATGCAGAATAAAATGTTTTGCAGAAGACAATATTATGGTGTTAGCACAATTCAACTAAAAAGCCAATCGACAGATGCAGAAATCTGACTCAGCTCTGAGGCTCATGCAGAGTGTTTGCATTTGCTCTAGACAATCCATCGATCTTTCAGTGCTCTCATTTTCATACGAAGTCAAGGTGGAAAATATCCTTATGTTTACACTGAAAAGAAACCTGATACCATCAGGGTCAGTGTCATCAGAAAACTGGCTTTAAAAAATTTAATTATATATGGGTGAGAAAGATGCCAAACATACTACATGGTTAATAAATGCCTGTATTTGGAAAGTGCTGAGTTGTCATAGGTGCTTTTTGTCATTGTTATTCTGAGGTTAAAGACAAAGTGGAATCTTCAAATATATTCGCATAAGAATACTATTTTAAGAGGTAAGGGACAGATGATGTTGCTCTACACAAGAAAGATTACAGGATTTCAGAATATGAATATAAAAACACTGTGTGATCCTTTGTGCTGTTCAGCTAGTGATATTCTGTGTCTAAAATTCTGATTTACAAATTGTATATATGCTAATAAGTGAATAGATATGATATTTTCATGACTTCATTAGGTTCCTTTCCTGTTAGCATCATATTGGGATAATGCAAGAGGATTCTTGTTATCTTTTTATGTTCTCTGTTGGTCTGGGAGTAGGAAAGACAAAAGAAAAATTGAACAACGTGCAAGGCATCTGATCCAACTGTATAAAACAAGCTGAGTAGGATGCAGATTGTTCTAATTTGTTAAAAGATTTTTTTTTTTTGGTGTATGTGTGACCATAATAGTTTACATGCCTTCATTGAATTGAAAAGTAGAGAGATGTGTTTTCCTTCATATATTTGGGACCTTACCTTAAGGCCCAAGTAACCAACACTTCACTTAGTGAACAGATTAATTTCTGATTTTTGAAAGTTGTGTTCCTTGGACAGATGCAATGTGAACTTGAGTTTTATGTATGAGCCAACAGACAGTAACCTCAGTTGCATGAAGGATTCCAGACACAATTTGGAGTTACTCAGAGTTCTTTGTATTCCATATTCAACAAGAGCAAGGCCTCCTGGTGAAATCCTGTTGTTACAGGGATGCAGTTAAGGGTTCAGTGACTTACCTGGTGTGGACTTTTAGACTGTCATTACTATGATTTGGTTTTGTCATCCTTCAAGCTTAGGAGAGTGATTGCTTTTTTAGTATTTTGTGTTCCTGATAGCTGTACTGGAACTGTGTGGTGAACATTAATCTATGAACCTTACAGGAAGGTTCAGATTCTGGTTACTATGATGTGGTTTAAGAATGTTTTAAGATATTTTTTCCCATGTGATTTTGCTGGACTTTGGAAAGAGGAAACCTACTTAAACTTGTAAATGAGGAAGGTGATCCAACCATCCAAATTATAAGTAAAAATGGATGTCTAATTGTCAGAATATAATTAATGAGTCATGCCAGTTTCAGTTCCCGTAGCTTCACTCAGCTCCTATACTATCAATGTGTCTGAAAGTTCGCAGTTCAGCAAAAAAAAAAAAAAATCCAGTCTTCAAAAAGAGACATTTGTTTCAAAGTGCCTTGGCACCTAATGATCTTTTAATGAAAAATTAATTGCAAAATTTCTGCAGAAGTCTTGAAATATTTTGCAAACTTTAAGCCTTTGAGAATCTATTGAATGTGAGGTCATTACTCACAATATGGTCATGTAAAATGGTAACTATGACAACAGCAGAGTATTGGAATGGAGGGTGAGGAGGGAGGTTTATATGAGGGAGTAATATCCTTGGACATAGAAAACATCATCACAGAGCCTCCTTAGATGAAAATATTATACAGATGTTTCATTTGTGTGAAGATCTTTTGTTTTCTAATAAGGAAAATGAAACTTTCCTTGACTAGTCCTCTTCCATGTTTAATTGGTACCACAGGTTTTTAAAAGAGGTTTATCTTGTGTTCCATCATAACTTAAAACTTGTGGAATATTCTTAGGGCTTTAAAGTCTCCTAGAATTTAATGCAGTAAAAACTAAAGCTATGAAAATGTATGCTTAAGGTTTTGATGTATCTTCTAATGTAATTATATAAATTAGAGATTACTAAAGATCCACGAGAAAAGAACAACAGCTTTTGAATGTTGAAAAAAAGCTTCATGGAATAAATGTAGGTAAATGTCAAAGTTATTGAGGCACATTTGGAGGGAGTACTGTATAATATTTTGATGTGAAGCCTGTGGGAAGAGAAAAAAAAATGGTGTTTTTCAATGCATTCTAAGTGGTAATGTTTGCAAAAGCTCTCATTGGATTTCATAACACTTCCAAGTCTTTTGAGAGTGCCTACACCTATTTCTACTTTATCAGATATCAAACTTCTCTGGATGCTTGGTTGGTTTTCTTTATATGTTTTCTTTTTTGGGGGGAGTGTCTGTGTGTGTTGATCAAGGTTTTTGGTTTTGTTTTTAACTTTAGTTAATTCCTATTCACAAAGCTGGATTTAATTTATTGTGATTTGTCCCATCTGTGCTGTTTCCCATTTTGAGCCTTTTGCAGCAGTAAGACTGAGTAGGAAAAGGAAAGTACCTGTATAGCCTGCTCTTCTCTCTTGAGTTCACAGACTATGCCATCAATATGGATAGAAATACTTTGGTCTACAGCCTGGGTGGATGAAACTGCGCAGTCATTGCTAATGGCAAAGAGGTTTTGTTGGTTTTGCTTTTTTTCCAAAAGTAAGATTTCTGTCTTTGAATATCTTAATGATTTGAACAAGACTGAATTTGGATCTCTAGTGTCTGGTCAAACTGTTCTAACCATTAGGAACACCTTTGCCTTCCTCAATATGCTTACTGTGTTTTAAAGTAAAAGTGTTTGCGTTTGAAAGATACCACCAAAAATGTTTGGAAAGAAACATTCTGTTCATCTTCCTGTGAGTGCTGAACTCTCAGAAGGGTTTAGAGCCACGTCATGAATTGAGTTGAGCCTGCTGCTGTTATTCATACCATTGTGCGGTCATGCCAGCTTCAAAGATGAAAGTTCTGCCTGCAGCAAAGTACTACAGGGCTCGAAGTTCAGCCTGCAACATGGAAGGCTTCCTGTCCCAGCTGCTGTTTCTGAGTTCCAGCTTCTTGGTTGTGGTCTCTTTTCGGCAGGCATGGCAGCAGGAGAGTGGGAGTTGGGTAGCTGCTGGTTTTTTCCCCTGTGCATTAGACCGCGCTTCTTCTGCAAGTAGGCTAAGCTAAGGTAGTCATGTATTGTATTACTAGATTAATTAGGTTGTTAGCTAAGGTAATTATGCGTTCTGCTTATGACATCTTATGTTACATTAAACTCTTTGTCTCAGCCATGAGTTTTGCCCTCACTTTTGTGTTGGGGGATGTCCTGGTAGGGCATAAATCCTGCCAGACTGGTTTAACCCTTGCTCTTCTCCTCCTGTTGCAGGTCTGGGAGTTGTAGTAGATTGAGCAAAACAAGGCCTTGAGGCTAGGAGCTTAGCGCCATGTGCCGGTGTCTGGTGCAGCCCCTCAACATGCCTGCATGGTCACACAAGGCATGAAGCTTTGAATTCATTGGGCAAAACAATGATGCAAGTGCCTATTGGCCAGTTGAATTTTCAAAATTTTCTATTTAATTGANAGAGTTGATACTAAGCCTCTATAAGAATAGTTAGAATTTTTCCTGTTTCTCTGTTCCTATTTTCCAAGTTCTGATTGTTTAAACTGTTTAATTCTGTGTTCCTAAATATCCTTCATGCGACTATTTCCTGTTGACTGAAAATCCTGAGAATCTCAGGGAATTGTCCTGATTTTTAAAATATTATTAATAAAGATTAGTATTAATACAAAAGTAATAATCATAATGCATAATGATTATTAATATCATATGAGTGGAACAGGTGGTTTAGCTCTTGCACTAAACTGTTACAGGCTATTACTGAGCTTTGCACTCCAATTTCTAAAATGTGCTGCAATTCTGGTTTAGATGAGGTACAGGCTGAAGATCCCAGAATCATTGACCAAGTCAGGTGAAGAAAATATGATGACATGACTCTGTCCTGTACTGTAGTGATGGGAAACGTGATCTTTAATTCCCTCTTATTTAATCCTTGTCATAAAAATACCTAGGATGTAATCTTTGCCTTGCTGAAGTTTCTGGCAGTTTTACTATTAACTTCAATGAAATCAAGACTTTGTAAGTTGTGTATTGTAGAGGAAAAAAATAGAAGTTCAGGATCAGGTAACTGTCATGGTTTGGGTTTTTTGTTGGTTTGTTTTTTTTTCCTTTTCCCTTCAGTTGCATGCAAGTATGATTTTATTTTGTAGTTTTGGTGACCTCTTAAAAATAACCATGTGATGTTTCTTTATCCTATATGAACATCGCCTTGCCATTCAGTCTTGTTTCTTCTTGTAGGATGGGCAGTAGCAGAATCAGGAGACAGAAAGCAGAAATAAAACACCAATATGTATTAATTCTCTGTAGTTAGTAGGTATCATCCTTTGCCCTAGCCCAATATAGCACACTTTTTACCACGGCAGATATTTAATCTTTGAACCATGTTTGATTGTACTATAGTGGAGAAGCAAATGGAAGCGTGAAATCAAATCAGTAGAAGCTGAACTAGCAGTTGTACAGCTAAGGAAGCAGTTAAAATTTTGAGTTAGAGTATGTGATAGTACAAAGACAAGGAATTCTTTATTTTTAAATTAAATGATTGTGGAATACATTCCAACACTTTGCTGATTTCTTCATACTTGCAGGAAAATGTGTCTCCTCCTAGCTTACAAATGTAACTCCTGTTAATCAGGTTTAAGGAAGCAGTGGCAATGTTGTTAACTTAGTTTACCTGTAAGCAGTAACAGGACAGAGCTGGCATTGAAGTAATGCAGGTCTGTCATGACAAAACCCATTATATCCAAATAGGATACTGGGTAAAGCATGTCTTAGTTTTATGAAACACCAGCTCCTTTTCAAAGTTGTCTACAAGGAATGTGTCCAAGGTTTCCCATTTCCTATTGACGGAATTCTACAATTTAGACTCAACAGATCATTTCTTGTCTGTATTGTCATACAGAAAGTACTGTAAAAACAGAATTGTTTTGTATCTTTTGCATGGACTTGTCCAAACTGCAGTGCAGATCCTGACATGCACTTTAGTCTGCTGTCAGAAAAGAAGTGAGATGTCGAGGTCAAATGTCATGTGTTGTGTTTCACTGATGGCTACCCATCAAGCAGCACTGGCTGACAATGCAAACGAGAGCTGTTTTTGCTCTAAAGTTTAGTTCAATATGGTATCGTGTCAATCCCAACAAGTTTTAAAATTAATTTTGAATTTATCTTTTAGTGTTCTTTTAACTTTGTGGTTTAATCTGCTATTATATGTAGAACATAAATATGCAGAAATTGCTTTTAAAAGAAATACTTGTCACTAATAATCTTTTTTTTTTTTCATCATAATTCTTTTTTAAAAATATTTGGCTTTGATTTTATGGTAGTCTTGAATCCTAGATTGAAACCAGCTAATGGATTTCACAGAGAAAAGGCACAGTTACTATGGCTACACAGCACCCTGAAAGCTTTAAAGCACAAAGAAGAAATGAATATGGTACTGGCTGCTTAGCCATTTCTAGAATAGATTCTAATAATTTAAAGGCTTTATTGTCTTCCAGAGACTGTGAGAAAAAAGCAGGATGTCAGTCTGTTAAAAATTTGTATGTTATTTTTAGTTTAGATCATTACTTCTGAAGTAGCATATTTGAAAAATATTTTTCAAAATATCCTCTGCTTTTAGCCTGTTTCACATGTATGTATTATATAAAATGAAATTGGCTACTATTGATCGTTTTATCACTGATATCTTTCCTATGATATTCTAAGATCAGTTGAAATTTAATTGTCCTGTGGACAAATGAACACAGTAATTGTGGTTTGATGAAAATTTGAACTAATGTACTTTTTATATATTTCAGTATAGTTCTGGCTGAAATATTTTAATTATAAACTACGAATTTATGGCAGAGTAAATTTTTTTTGAGTGTAATGATAAAATGGGTCTATTGTTCACCACAGATAGAAGTTCTGTACACTAAGAGAAATAGAAAACCGTAGGGAAGGTAACAGATAATCTTACAGGTGGTTTTGCAAAGAGCTCTTTCTTGTGCTATAGTTTTCAGGCAGAGGACTCTTGTATTTGTATTTTGTATTTATGTGTCCATGAATATTTGCAAGTTTTTGTAAAGTGGGTTGGACCTCATGTGCAATAGATCAGCTGAGCCATCCTCCTGTTGTAAATCAGTGCTGTGCTCCATGGAAATACTGCATTTGCTATGTTAGCTCATGGTGTCCTTTATGTCTAAGATATGCAAAGAAGCCTTTCTACCTATAAATATCGGATATATAAATATAAAAATGTTGTACAGAACATCATAATAGAGACCAGCAATCTATAAAACCTGTTTGGGTGAAAACTCCAAGATGGGCAGATGAGAATGCATGGGAACACCCAAGAAGAACTAAGTAAATGTATAAGATGAAAGGAAGAGATGCTGTTAGAAAAATATGGTGGGATTTTCATCCTAATGTTTAATGTGGATCAGAGATTGCGTAAATATGTAACAGTTTATAAGCTCAAGCTACTTTATAAACTACTACAAACAAAGGTGGTAGTGTAGAAGTGGCCCAGAAAGTCTGACTACCTTTTAAATCTTCACAGGGCCTGTTTCTAACTGGTTCTGGTAGTATTAGAGAAATCTAAAAGACAGCAGACACCAAAATTCAGCAAGCCAGTTTTCCTAACTTGGGTCAATTCTTCTTTAATTTACATCTTGAACAACACATACTAAAATTTCACACAGGACCAGTGTGTTCAGGACTAACACAATATTTATTGAGTTTTTTTTGTGAGTACTCNGAAAATGTATGAGAAATTTTACTGTTATTTAAATTTCTTTACTGATTTGTAAACATGAGGATGAAAAAATTACACGGGCTATTAATGATTTGTAGGTGATGATAATCAAACTGAAATTTTCCCATAGCAAGTCTCACAGTCACCATGGAATTTTCATTCCAAAACTTACTTAACAGCATAGCGTAACTTTATTCTTTAAAACTTGCATTGTGCACAGTTTGTTTTGCAGTGTGTGCCATAACAATTTCGAAATACTGATGAAAAATTACCAATGGATGACAGTTTATTTTAACATAGATCCCCCATACCTGCCTTAGATTATTTGATTTATAGTTTTCTCCAAAAGAGAAATTTTAAAAAATAGAATTAAAAAAAAATTCCCCTGATTGGTGTGTGTGTTATAAATGGGTATCTGTTTCATTCATGTGTTATTTTGGTTTGATGAAATACTCTATTTATTAATTACTTAAGTATTATAGAAAAAGGTGTTGCTT
The DNA here is from genome assembly GCA_013399775.1 of Semnornis frantzii. Classification (NCBI taxonomy): domain Eukaryota; kingdom Metazoa; phylum Chordata; class Aves; order Piciformes; family Ramphastidae; genus Semnornis; species Semnornis frantzii. Next base: position 9,353 of record VWYK01031780.1, on the reverse strand, counting down.
AAAATTGAGGAATGATTTTGTTAGAAGTGCTTCAACAGAAGACTTGGACTATGTGATATTTGATGTTGCCATGGGAAACTGCTTTGCGAGAATATTTGCAGAGCAGATGGACCAAGATAAATAAAACAGATACAGGTATTGAATAAAGTTTGTGTAATCATCTCTGAAACCACAGGAAAACGTGAGCTCAAATCTGTGTAACAGTTCTTTAGTTCGTCCTTTTTATAATGGGCATGCCAAGTGTTCAATTTTCAGAACACAGCTCTTTATAAGTGAACTTGTTTTATCTTCCTTTAAAGATGGTGTATTTTCATGGTATTTTATCTTAGGCCACTGATAAACAACTGTTTTATATGTCTGATATAGTGAAGATTTTCTATAGATTTTGAGTTTTCAACAAATCAAAGAAAATGTCAGCTTTATCTGCCTTATCTTCTGTGTTATGCAAATCCAGTAGTGTCTTAATTTCATGCCGTAGTCTACAAGCTGTTGGGCTAGCCTTTAAATGCTATGAAATCAAAAAGCTTTGTATTTCAGATGTTATAATTTTCTTAGCTTCACATTTTCTTGGCCGTCGAGAGCGCTTCTGTAACCTCATACAGTAGCTTTCTTTCCTTGATTTAAAAAATAAAATATGGACATGCTTACCCTGTTTAATCCTGTATTTGACACAGGATTGTTTCCTTAGCAACATGAACACAACAGTTACTGATGTGACTATATACATGCAGCATGCCTTTGTAAGAGTACATATATATAGAAACACACAGGATGTTTGTTTAACATGTATTCTTTGTTCCTCCTGGCAGTAAATGAAATAGGTATCTCCTGATAGATAATTTGTAGTCATATCTTTCTAACAACTCAGATTCAAACTTGTAAAATGAAAAAACTTCTGGACGAATAAAAGCTTAATTTGCTCTCTCGAAGTTGTATGATTTTAACTGCTAAAGAATTGGGTTTTTTTCCCAAGTAATATGTTGACTGTAAAAAAACTTCTTTGGACTTAACCTATAATCTAACACTGCTTCTGTTGTTTATGAGTTATAAAACTTACTCCATGGGTTGATTTCATCACTTGGAGTGGAACAATAACCCTAACCCTATCCTAAACCTGTATATTCCCATATATCTGCGGGGTTTTTTTATTTAGTATGGAATTCCATGAAATACCACAACACTGAATATCACACAGTTGAATCACAGTTTTTTTTCAGTAATCAGAGTAATGTTTGTTTAAAGTATGTATTTCCATTATGAAAGAAAACACATTTGATGCACTCTTTTAAACTAATTTTAAATATCATGTGTGAATTTCTGCCCGAAGTTATATATTTATGTATATTCTGGGTTTTTTTCAAGGCAAACTCAGTGAAGCAGAGATTATTGATGAAAATGTTATGGTTGCTACAATGAGTTGAACCAGAGTATCTGAATTTCTTCCATGGCTTTTAGTATAAGGTTATAAAGTCTTGCCACATCATAAGCCCAAAAGACATGTTGGTAGTCATTAGGTTCAGGGTTACTTTGTTGCTAGCTTTCAGCTCTAATCTTTTTATACCTTTTACACTAGCTAAAGCAGAATGAAGTTAATTGTATTTCTTTTTTTTTTTTTTCCCCCATGCATCATGGAGAAGAGATTTCATGGGTGATTAATTTAATCTCTTCCCAATTTATTTTAAGCAGAGTCACAGAACTGTTGAGATTGGAAGGAATCTTTGGATATTGCCTAACTCTGCTGTCAAAGCAGGGTCACCTGCACATTGTCCAGGACTGTGTCCAATTGGGTTTTGAGTAACTCCAAGGGTGGAGACTCTGCAAGCATCTTATGCAGCCTGTGCCATTGGTTGATGACTGTCACAGGCGAAAATGAAAACAATAACAAAAGTTTAACTGAGATATCTTGTATTTAATTTATGCCTCATCACTTGTGCTTTCACTGAGTATCACTAAGAATCTCTTTTTGCCTTCCTTACTGTGCCCCCACCAGATATTTATAAGCATAGATCCCTCTGAACATTCTCTGTTCAAGACTTCTCTCTCAGCCTCTCCTCATACAAAAGATGCTCTAGTCCTTTAAATATCTTAATGACCTTTTGCTGGACTTGCTTTAGTAGGCCTATGCTTCTTTGTACTGGGGAGCCTAGGACTAGGCCCAGCATCCAGCATGGCTCAGCAGTGCTAAGTAGAGAGGAAGGATCAGTCTGCTGGTGATACTCTTCCTAATGAAGCCCAGGTTGCTACGGACTACCTGTGCTGCAAAGGCACATTGCTGGTTCATGGCCAGTCTGTTGTGCCTCAAATTCTTTTCTTCCAGTAAGTGTGGGATTATTCCTGACAGATGGCAGGATTTTGCGTTTCCCTTTAATGAACTTCATGAGATTACTGTTGGCCTGTCAAGGTCCTTCCAAATGGGAGCACAACCCTCTGGCATATGAATTCTACTTTTGTGTTATCTATGACCTTGCTGAAGTGCTCTCTGCCCCACCTTGCAAGTTTTTAAGTTGTTGGACAGTATTTGCTCTCATGTTGACACCTGGGGTGTGCCTTTCATGACTGGCTTCTACCTCGATTTGGTGATACTGACCCACAACCTTGTGAGCCTACTAGTTAAGCCAATTTTCTGTTCACCCCATTCTCCGTTTATGTAGCTTATATTTCATCAGTTTGTCAGGAAGGAGACAGTGGGATTCAGCTATGGAAGCATAATTAAGGTCAAGCAATGTACAGTGTTCTTTTCTTGTCCTTTGTATCAGCCTTTTCATTGTGAAAGGCTATCAGATTGGTCATGTACCCATGCTACACCCAAATCTTTTCTTGTCCTTCTTGTGTCTGGCAGTGGTTTTCAGGATTATTTTCTCCATTCCCTTCCCAGTGACTGAAGTGAGGCAGTGACTGGCATGCAGTTTCCTGGACCCTCCTTCCTGCCCTTTTTGAAAGTAGAGACAGTGTTTACTTCCTTTCAGTCCTCAGAATTGCCTCCCTCTCCTCTGTATTTGCCTTCTTCATATCCTTTGTGACAGGTCTCCATCAGGAGTGGGCTACTATTTTCTATAGATTTTTTTTACTGCTGAAGATAACACCAGTTCCCACATTTCCTATTCATCTTCATGATCATGTGAGCTATCCTGTTCTTGTCTCTGATCCTGTTGAGGTTATAATTCTTCAACCTCACATAGACCTACCCTGTTCCCTCTACTGTATGCATTAGTGTACAGACTTTGGAGAGGTACAAAAGCATGTTGGTTTCCCAGAAAAGGCAGGATAGCTTTCCCCATAATTATGCCTAGTAAATGTGTCCCCATGTATGTGAATACAGTTGGGGCAGGATCCCTACAGCCCTGAGGTTTTGCTTGCACATTTCTTCCTGCTTGCATTGCCCTATACTCTTTACTTGCCGACATGGTTCTTCATTTCCCCACTTGATTGCAGGTCATTCTTTCCTGCCACTTGTTATTCCTAGTTTGAAACTCTCATTAATGGATTGGCTAACCTCTTGGCAAAAATATTTTTCTACACTTAGGTGGATACCATCTCTGCTTAACAATCCTCTGTCTGCCTTTTTGGAAGGATTAAGGAGAAACTGTCCAATATCTTGTGGCCTTGACACCCTACCCTATTGCAATGCAGTCAATGCTTGATGCTTTCCTGATTGCCTCAGGCATCATCACTGGCTCATGTGGAAGAGCAGCAGAGAGCAATAGACTGCAGCAGCCTTTCCACTATGTTCCACATTTGAGTCCCCAGCAGCAAACCTCCCTGGGCAACAGGTCAGAGTCGTAGCTGTGGGCCTCTGGCCCCCACAGCATGGAGCTGCCCACTGCAGACACCCACCTCATGCTACTGCACAGCTCAGCTTCAGCTTGTTTGGGTCCTTTGAGAGACAGAGCTTGTATCTGTTACTCTTGTAAGACAACTGTTGCAGTTGAATGTTGTTTGCGTTCTACTCTTTTGAGCATGTATGTAAAACCATTGCTAGTGAATAAATTGTGGGGTGTTTGTTTTGTTTTTTTTTTTTTTTTTCTATTTATTGAATGGTATTCTGCCAGTGCTGTATGGGTTAGCTGGCTACAAAGAGGCTTTTTCTACTAGTGTGGTTTTCCTGTGCCCTGGGAAATCAAGGATTACTTTTGAATTAATCTCGAATCAATCTGAGAATACAGAAACCTGAGTGGGAATCAGTATTTGATACAGCATTTAATACAGCTTATTTAAACATTGTTGGTTTATGTTACACCATCTGGAAGACATCAGCATTTTTTTTCCTCCACAGCTTGTCTCATAACATAATTTAAGACTATTAAGTATAGGTATACAGTGTTTCAGCATATGGTTTCATGTGTGTCTTGTTTCTGTTTGTTTTAGGAAATGAACCCAGGAAGTAATGTGAAGGGCCATGTGAATCTCTGTCCTAGCAGAAATTTTCTTAAAGACTGCTTTACCTGTAAGTTCTTCTTTTCTGATCGTAAATATTAAATTATATTTGTACTACTTGAAACCAACAAACAAAAAAAGTGATTTATTTTGGCATTTTGACTTGCAGCTTGACTGTCGAGAAAACCCTGCCAAGTGCCTTATGTTTAATGCCTGCTATCATTAACTTGTTGTATTTTAGTGAAGAGCAAACAAACATTTTTCCTCTTTTATTAGGCTTTTGAATTTAATGAGGAAGACTTTTGCATTGTATTATTGTAGATTCTACATTGACTGTGATGCATACTAAACTGAAATAGCTTATTTTTGAGAATTTCTTTCAAAAGTAGATGAAAGGTAGAAAACATCCAAACCTCTATCAGAGTATGAAACTTTTCCATTAGAAGTTCTTTAGCAGAATACCTGTGCAGGTGCCTGCTGTGAATCAGACCTCTTCTGGATTGGTTGTCTTTTTTCAGAGTGCTCTTTACAGTTTTGCCACTTGTGGTAAATGATTTGTCTTTGAGTGGTATTAAAATAATTTATTTTTAGAGACATTACATAGTAAACTCCACTTGGGAATTTAAACTGTTGTTTTTGACTTGTCTCTAATTGTCCACATTAAAATACTTAAGCAACTGAGAGACATTAACTTGTCCTTTTAGCAATACCATAGGAAAAATATTAGAAGGTTCATTTCACACGAAGAACCAAAAACATTAGATTGTTGATACAGGCAGATTCAAGGAAGTGGTGGCAGAACTGAGAAGAGAAGTAAAAAAAAATTATTAGTCCCAGTCAAGAGTTATAATTTGAAAATATCCCTAGAAAGTATATCCTGAAGGAGATTTGGAGTTTACAAGCTACAATTTAAATAAAGTATTCATTTTCTCCCTTGCGTATGTAAATATAATTTATCTAAACATCATTTAGTTAACATGTCTGAAAACTACAAGGGGAAGGTATTCACAGGATCACAGGATCTTATGGGTTTGAAGGGACCTCTGAAGATCTTCAAGTCCAAACCCCTGCCACAGCAGGACCATATAATCTAGCATAGGTCACCCAGGAACCCTTCCAGATGGGTCTTGAAAGGACACTCCACAATCTCTCTGGGGAGTCTGTTCCAGTGCTCTGTGACCCTTACAGTAAAGAAGTTCTTCCTCATGCTGAGGTGGAACTTCCTGTGCTGGACTTTACATCCATTGGCACTTGTCCTATCACAGGATCTGAGTGCGAAGATGCTGACCCTTCCTGCTTGACATTCAGCCCTCATGTATTTATGTACATTTATTACAGATCCCCTCTCAGTCTTCTCTCCAGCCTTAATAAGCCCCAGGTCTCTCAGCCTTTCCTCCTAAGGCACATGCTCCAGTCCCTTAATTGTCCTTGTAGCCCTCCATTGGACTCTCTCAAGTAGAACCCTGTCCCTCTTGAACTGGGGAGCTCAGAACTGGATCCAATATTCTAGGTGGGGCCTTACTGGGACAGAGTAGAGGGGCAGGAGAACCTCCCTCAATCTGCTGGATACACTCTTCTTAATGCCCCCCAGGATACCATTTGC
>VWYK01031779.1:0-10274 GCA_013399775.1 Semnornis frantzii | reverse complement strand
CCAGGTTAAACAACCTCAGTTCCTTAAGAAGCCCCTCAGAAGACTGCGCACTGGATTACTGGGAAGCTGAGTAACAGAATGAGGATGATGTGAATGAATTGTGACCATAAAGCATTGCACATGTGGATTAGTGTTAACCACACATAACTGACTGCCCCTGTGGTAGGTGCTGCTCCTCAGGGAAGAAACATTAGACTACCTTTAGCCCCTTTAATACTAAATAACAAAAAAAGTCAGCAACAAACAAGCAACAAAAGTCAGAATTGGAAAAGACAGCAAGAGAAGAAAGGAGTGAGGAACAAAACCCATGGCTATGACACTGAACTGGTGATGTACCTTCATCATGAATGGTTTGTGCATTGCCCATCCCATCCAGGCAAATTTTATAATCAGAGGTCAAGAGGAGAGTTACAAAGCAAGACAGCTGCATAGATACAGACTGCAGAGAGGAGGACTCTTCAGCCTTGAAAAACAGAAGTGAAGTGGACTATGACAGATGCAGAGGGTACCATGAGTAGCCTGGAGAACAAAACCACAGACTGTCATTGCATCTTGTGACACAAAACCAAGAGCCATCACATGAAATTAGCAAGTGGAAAGTACAAAGCAGAGACTCCACTCCTCAAGCAGCACACTCTTCAAGTGGAGCATTCATTGCCAAGGAGCAGAGCAGAGGGGAAAAGTTTACAGGAGCTCAGAAAGCAGTTAAAGAAACCAATCAACATGCATGGTCTGGGTCCAGAAATTTCTTCAGGCTGGAAATCTCTAAGCCACAAACGACTGGGAGAGCACACTCCTGTCACTGCCTGTGGACACAGGATTTAGCACTTCTCCAGGTTATCAGCAGATGAGTTTTGGAGGAACCAGAGAGACCCACTGCAGCCATGCCTATTCTCTCTTGATGATAGCTTTGTGTCTACTGAATGAGATGTGTCCCAGGTTGGGAACTATAGGGTTAAGAAAGTCCTCTTGGCACTTGAAGATTGTTATTCAATGCCACAATTCTGCTATCTCTTCATAAGCTCAGGGCCAGCCCAGTTTGTTTTCTTTTCCTCCCCCTCCAGCCTTGTGTCAGGCAGGAGCTGTGTCATCAGGACAAACATGTAAGGATAGGCCTGGCTGGGGCCTCTAGAGGCTGTGCTTAGGCCTCTTGGATGGCAGAGGCATGAGGGGGGGAGGATTGGAGCACTGGGGATGATAGATTTAGTTTTGGGTTGGGGGAAAATTCAAGGGGGCTCACTTATGGATTCTGTATCTGCCTTGGAATTTCTATCTGTAACTCTCTCCAAATACAATTCTGGGTTTTTTCTCCAATTCATTTGAGAGCTTCACTCTGTCAGCTCTTGAAACCCACAACAAGATGTTTCAGCCACTTTGTCTCCACAGCCTGGATAAAGCTATAGCATTGTAGAATCATAGAATGGTTTGGATTGGAAAAAATCTCAAAGATCATTTAGTTATGATCCCCTACCATGAGGTCATAGAATATACAGAATGGTTTAGGTTGGAAGGGACCTCAAAGCTCAGCCAGTTTCACCCCCCCACCATAGGCAGGGACACCTCCCACTAGCACAGCTCACTCAAGGCCTCCTCCAACCTGGCCTGGAACACCTCCAGGCAGTGAGCAGCCACAACCTCCCTGGGCAACCTGCGCCAGTGTCTCACCACCCTCACTGCAAACAACTTCCTCCTAACATCCACTGTCAATCTCCCCTCTGCCAGCTTAAACCTGTTACTTCTCATCCTGTCACTACAAGACCTTGTCAATAGTTATCTTGAAGGTCTTTTGACAAACAACTCTATTTTTGACAAATTGACAAAACAATTCTATGAGTCCCAAACCATTCTTGGAACTCTAGGTCCACAAAGCCCTGGGAAAATCCAGGAAGGAAAAAAAAAAAGTGGGGTTGGGCAGTGGGATTTGCATTCATCAAAGCAGAAGTGTAAATTAAAAGCTGAGAGTCTGCACTTCCAAAACACAATCACTCCCATTGATATTTTAGTTCCTGATAATGTTGATATACAAAGCTTTTAGCTTTTGATTCATGATGATTTTTTTTTTAATTTTTAAAAAAAATAATTTTAGTTCCTTTTATAAAAAATCAGGAGGTTTTTCTATATTCACATCTGCATATAAAAGAGATTTTGCTTCCTAACCACAGGCTTACTTCTCCTTCATTTTAAATATATGACAAAAAAAAGGAAGCTTAAAGAGAAGATTCTTCTACCAGCAGCACAATAACAGTTTTGCAAATTATTTCAATTGCCAGGAGACACATGGCCAATGCATTTTATCTACAGTCAGCTTGACCATCATGTGTGTTGCTCATGTGCCCAAGAACTTGGAACAAAAACTGAGTCACCAAATCCTACTGAATTATCCTTAGGCATTACAGCAACACTTGCATAAATTAAAGAATCAAAGCATCCCAACAACTCTGGGAGTTGGGAGTAACCTCTAGAGATCATCTAATCCAACTACCTGATAAAACAGAGACACCCACAGCAAGCTGCTCACAACAGCAATGTCCAGGTGGGTTTGGAATCTCTCCAGAGAAGGAGACTTCACCACCTCTCTGGCAGCCCTCTGAGCATCTCTGTGGCCTCCTCTGGACCTGCTCCAACACTTCCATGTCCTTCCTATGCTGGGGGCTCCAGAACTGCACAGAGGACTCCAGATGGGGTCTGAGGAGAGCAGAGCAAAGGGGCAGAATCCCCTCCCTTGCCCTGCTGCCCACACTGCTCTTGCTGCAGCCCAGCACACAGTTGCTGTCTGGGCTGCACTCACACTGCAGCCTCATCTTGAGCTTTGCATCACCCCACACCCCCAGGGCCTGTTCCTCAGGGTTGCTCTCAGCCATTCCCCACCCAGCCTGGAGCTGTGCTTGGCATTGTGTCTACCCAGGTGCAGGACCTTACACTTGGCCTTGCTGAATGTCATCAGGTTGGCTTGGGCACAGCTCTGCAGCCTGTGCAGGTCCCTCTGGATGGATCCCTGCCCTCTAGCAAGTGACTGTGCCACACAGCTTAGTGCCATCTGTACACTTGCTGAGGCTGCACTGATTCCTCTGCCCATGGCACTGACAAAGAAGTTATCATAGACATCCTTCCACCTTAGAACATATGTCTTGAGATGAAAACTTGGAAAGCTGAATAACCAAGTTAGATCTTAGACCCTTAAACCCATCTAAGTGTCTGTGTACATAGACATGGCCCACAGAATGGCTCTGAGTGGGGAAAAACCTTCAAGGTCCTTGAGCCTGACCATTATTTGAAGGACCCTTGAGACCCTTGACTTCCAATATTCAGAACATATAGAAATGGGCCATGAAATCCCTTAAACTTTGGATTTTATTCCATATTTAAGTATTTTAGATTCTAATTCCTCAATCTGAACAGCATTTCATAGATTGCTCCATACCTTTTTTTTTCCTTCCTTTTTATTATTATTCTTTTTGTGTGTGTGGTATAACAGAAGAAGCCTTTCAAAGACAAGATGTTCCTACTGAATATTCATCAAGCAACAATCAAAGATAATGCTGAGAAGCAATTATTTCTTTGTCCTTTTTCTTCTTTTTTTTTGTTTTTCTTTTTTTTCCCCCCTCTTTTTACTTTTAAAAGGCAAATAATGACAAACAAGAACAAGTGTCAAAAGAATACTTTCTACAGATAGCTCAAGCAACAGCGAGGAACTACCAGCCCTGGAGTTAATACATTCAGAGTTCTGAACCAGATAATCTAGAATGGTTTGTGATCCAAAACCTGATGGATCTGCTCACACTTGCTCCAAACTACTCACAGGTAGCAAATGGTTGAGTTTTTTTTTTCCTTCTATTGTTAAATTCCTTTTAGGTGTTCAAGTGGATTGAAACATGAAATAGTTACAGCAACACCAGGCTGGAACAAGACTTAAAACTGCTGTGGATAATTACTTCTGGGATTAGCAAAGTTTTGAGAATCATAATATACTAAGCTTACAAAAGACCTCTAAGATCATCAAGTCCAACTGTCAGCCCAACACCATCGTGACCACTACATCAGGTCTGTGGCTGTCTCCCAATGTCTCTGACACTTTGAACATCCTCCTAGAGATGAAGTATTTAAACAAAAGGACCCAGGTATCAGTTTTCATTTCTAAGTGCCTCACAGAACAACAGAAATATTTTAAGTAGAAGAGATTTATAAGCTCATCAAGTTCAACCATTAACCCAGCACTGTCAAGTCCACCTCTAAACTATGTCCCTCAGCATTACATCTATATGCCCTGGGCAGCCTGGTGCAGGGCTTGACAGCCCTGGCAGGGGAACGTGTTCCTCATGTCATAGTGCCTTGGTCTAGTTGATTGCATAGGGCTGGCTGATAGGTTGGACTGAGTGAGCTTGGAGATCTCTTCCAACCTGGTTGATTCTATGACTGTAAGTGTTCCATCCAGTCTTTTCTTGAACCCCTCCAGGGATGGTGACTCCACCACCTCCCTGGGCAGCCCACTCCAATGCAAACCACTCTCTCCTGAACCTGTGGCAACTTGACGCTGTTTCTTCTTGTGACTTGAGAAACACCAAACCCATTCCTGGTTCCAACCTCCTTTCATAGACTCATAGAGAGCCAGAAGGTCTCTCCTCAGCTGCCTTTTCTCCAGGCTGAACAACACCAGCTCCCTCAGCCACTCCTCACAAAAACCTGGTCTTCAGACCCTCCACCAGATTCATTCTCCTTCCTCCAGCACCTCAATGCTCTTCCTGGAGTGAGAGGCCCAAACCTGAATGCAGCATTCAAACTGAATCCAGTGCCAAGAGAACAATCCCTGCCCTGGTCCTGCTGGCCACACTGTTGCTGATCCAGGCCAGGATTCAGTTTGCCTTCTTGGCCACCTAACACATCCTGGCTCATATCAAACCATTTGTTGAACACCACCACCAGGTCCTTTTCTGTTGGGTAGCTTTCCAGCCACTTTGTCCTGAGCCTGGAGCACTGCATGAGGTTGCTGTGGTCCAAGTGTAGGAACCAGCACTTGGTCTAGATGGTAGGGAAAGCAGTCATGGGATAATGTATAGCTAGAGGAGGACTTAAACATGTTACAAGAGGGGGTAAGCACAATTTAGTACTAACAAAGAGAAGTAATGTGAAGAGTGTGAGGGATGAGTTAGGGAGGAACTAAGCATTCAGACACTATATAGAATCCTACATTAATGTTGATACCTGAAGAGGACCTACAAGAAAGTTGGAGAAGGACTACATAAGGGCTTGTAGTGACAGGATGAAGGGGGAACAGTTTTAAGCAGGAAGATGAGAGATTTAGACTGGATATTAGGAAGAAATTCTTTGCAGTGAGGGTGGTGAGACACTGGCACAGGTTGCCCAGGGAGGTTGTGGCTGGTCCCTCCCTGGAGGAGTTCAGGAACAGGCTGGACGAGGCCAACAGCAGAATAGTTGAAGCTAGAAAATTTTTAAGGTCCTTTCCAACCCCAAATATTTTATGATTAAGGGGCCTACAAGAAAGCTGGGGAAGGGTTTTTTAGGCTGTTGGGTAGTGATAGGACTGGGGGGAATGGAACAAAGCTAAAAATGGGTAGATTCAGAGTGGACATTAGGAAGAAGTTCTTCACCATGGGAGTGGTGAGACCCTGGAATGGGTTGTCCAGGGAAGTGGTCGAATCCTCAACCCTGGAAGTGTTTAAGGCCAGGTTGGATGAGGCTCTGACAGCCTGATCTAGTGGCAGGGCATTGCAACTAGATGATCCTTGTTACCCCTTCCAGCCCTGACTGTTTCATCAACCACAATGATTGCAGACTCATAGAATCAGAGACCTCTGCTCACCCTGCAACTCCAGATACAAAGATGATACCATGGGGGGGCATGGGAAGAGAACAAAAAAGTACCACTTCATTATTTCTGTCTGCAATAATATGTAAATTATGCATAATAAAGTAGCATATAAGATTCAGAGAAAAGTGATAAAAATAACCAAGTTGGAAAAAAAAAAAAAAGACTCCAGCAAAGAGTTTGAAAAGATCGAGACAGCTTCCAGAATATTTTTAAACCACATAAGTCTTTGTTTCCTAATGGAGTAGGAATAAGATATTCAAAATTTAGGAAAGAAAAAGAGAGAGAAAATAGTTCATCACCCAGCATGGTTGCAGACAAACTGAGCAACTTGCTGCACACAAAGTCATTTTCTCCTAGAAATAAAAAATGTGTAAAAAGCAACTGAGAATTTTCTGTGGTACAGAGAGCTGCTTGAAAGCCCTCTGAGAAGGAGGTCAAACTGCTGGATCATGACCTAATCCTTTCTAATCATCCTCAACTGGGACAAGGCTGGAATTAGGTTTAGCCTGCATGGGCTAAGCAATTCCGTATCTGCCTGTAGCAGGGCTTGTGTCTCATAGAATCATTAAGGTTGGGAAAGACCTCTGAGATCATCAAGTCCAACCATCAACCCAACATCACCATGACCACTAAACCATGTCCTGAACAGTCATGTGTATTTGGATTTTAACACCTCTGGGTCTGGAGCACAAGTCTTCTGAGGAGCATCTGAGGGAACTGGTGCTGTTAGCCATGAGAAAAGGAGGCTCAGGGGAGACCTTGCTCTCTACAACTCCTAGTTCCAACCCCCTGCCATAGGCAGGGACACCTCCCTCTAGCACAGGTCACTCAAGGCCTCCTCCAACCTGGCCTTCAACACCTCCAGGCAGGGAGCAGCCACAACCTCCCTGGGCAACCTGTGCCAGTGCCTCACCACCCTCACTGCAAACAACTTCCTCCTAACATCCACTTTCAATCTCCCCTCTGCCACTTCAAACCCAATGCCCCTTGTCCTGTCATTCCCAGACCTTGTCAATAGTCCCTCCCCAGCCTTCCTGGAGCCCCCTTCAGATCCTGGAAGGCTACTCTAAGGTCTCCCTGGAAGCCTTCTCTTCTCCAGGCTGCAGAGCCCCAACTCTCTCAGCCTGTCCTCACAGCAGAGCTGCTGCAGCCCTCTCAGCATCTTGGTGGCCTTCTCTGGACCTGCTCCAACACTTCCATGTTCTTCCTGTGCTGGGGGCTCCAGAACTGCACACAGGACTCCAGGTGGTGTCTGAGTAGAGCAGAGCAAAGGGGCAGAATCCCCTCCCTTGCCCTGCTGCCCACACAGTTGCTGTCTGGGCTGCACTCACACTGCAGGCTCATGTTGAGCTTTTCATCACCCCAGACTAAACCATGCCCAGAGGTCATGTCCAAGCCCAATGATGCTGTGACTCTGTAAGGTATCTCTGATTCTAGGAGGAAGCTGCTAAGGTGTCTGCTGGCACTGCTGCCTTACACACACATCTGATCATACCAAAGGATGTGCTGGCTGCCTACATTCACATCTATGTTTTCAGATGGCACTCAGCCTGTTCAGATACAGATTAAGAGCTCTGGGAGAGAAATGGCTGCCAAGGTATTTTAAGTTTAGATGAGCAGCTTGCATAAAGAATGTTACTGATGCCATGTCATTCACAGAGAATCCTGGGGATGTGCCAAGAAACCACAACAGCAGTTGGCATTATATTTTGTGCAAAGAATAGCCTACTTTAGAGAGGCAGCAGAAGGGAAGAGACACCATACTGCACAGCAGAAATTGCATGAGGAGCCCCTTTTTCCATCCCTGGATTCAGTCCTGTGACTGAGTATGCCCAAATTTCCATCAAAGATTTGCACTGGAATCCTGATTCACTCTGCCCCAGCATCAGTATTGTCTTCAAGCAGCATCTAGGGTCTCAGCAACAGTAAGGTGTTGGAGTCTCCAACAGCATCACACAGATAAAGCCAGCCACCCTGGGCTGCTGATTTCCTGCCTGCTGGGATAGTTCTAGGGGTGTTGGTGGGTGAAAAGTTGGACACGAGCCAGCAACACTCACTCAGTGCAGAAGGCAGCTGTGTCCTGAGCTACATCTCCAGCAGTGTGGAGGGAGGGGATTCTGCCCCTCTGCTCCACCCTACTGAGACCCCTCCTGCAGTTCTAGGTCCACCTCTAGAGTTCTCAGTATAGGACCTGTTGGAACAGGGCCAGAGGAGACCAAAAAAATGATGTGAGGGCTGGGAACCCTGCACTGTGAGGACAGGCTAAAAATCGAGGCTGTTCAGCTCAGAGAAGAGAATACTCCAGGAAGACCTAAAGCCTTCCTGCACCTAAAGGGGCTGAAAGTTTGGGATAGACATTTTAGCAGGGAATTCCAACAGTCCTATGTCCTTCTTGTGTTGGGGGCTCCAGAACCTCTTCCACCCAAAATGATTCTGTGACTTAAGCTCTTCACAAGGCTTAAGGCAGTCTTGCACCCTAGCCTGGACTAGTGGGCACTGGTATGTCTCCAGAGCACACCACAACCTGGCAGGGGGTTGGAACTAGATGATCTTTGAGGTCCCTTCCAACCTTACCCTTCTGTGATTCTAGGAACATTTTTGTCAGGTTGTCAGCCACTGGAGAGTTGTTCCTCTGGTGTAAAGTTGTTGCAGGACACCTTAGGAAATAGAGCAACAGAAGGGCATGTTTCCAGAGCAGCATTGTAAGAGGTTTTGCTCCCACTGCACCTCAACTGGGCCGGTTGCTGTTGCTTCTGCATTTGTAATTGTAACAAACATTTCTTTCTCCAACACACACAAGGGAGAGTGTTTCCCAGTCTTATGTTCCTTAATCTCTGCCTTTGCAAGAAGCAGCTGTGGGATTATTTGCAAATGTTTTGTAATATTTCAAGCAGCTTCCATTGAAAAATGTGGTGTTGTGCCTCCTTCCTCTAAAGAGCAGCATGGTTTGCCTTCATGACTTCTGTCCTGGTTGCCCTAGATTCCCAAGAAGGAAGTGAATGATTCATCTTCTCCCCCTTTAATTTAGGTAAGGTGATATTTGGCCTTCATTATTCTCTTAAACATGCTAAAAAAAAAATTCTTGGAGTTTGCTAAATTTTCGTCTTCTGATAGGCTGAAGCCGTAAAACAAAGCCAGGATGACGTAGAGCATGACCTTTCCTTATGCCATGTCTCCCTCTATAAAAATAAGTCTCATCAGTTTCTGATTTGGGTGCCAAACCAAAGGGTAGCAATTGTAATTAAAGGTTTTAAAAGGCAAGATGAAACAGTCTTAAGCTGAAGCCTTAAAATAGGCAAATATTTTATATTTCCCACTTGTTTATTGGAATCATAGAAGGGAGATGGACCTCTAGAGGAAGGAGAAGATCACAATGTCAGGGGTTGGAATGCACTTTGAAAACTCATCCAGCCCAACCCCCTGCCAGATCATACAGGAAGTAATCCAGATGGGTCTTGAATATCTCCAAGAGGGGAAGACTCCACAACCCCCCTGGGCAGCCCGTTCCGAGGTTCTGTCACCCTCACAGGGAAAAAAAATCCTCCTCATGTTAACATGGAAATTCCTGTTCCTCAGCTTCCACCCACTGCCCCTTGTCCTGTCGCTGGGCATCACCAAGAGGAGGCTGACTCCCTCCCTTTGGCACTCACCCTTTACACATTTATAAAGGTGAATGAGGTCACCTCAGAGTCTCCTCCAAGCTAAAGAGTCCCAGCTCCCTCAGCCTCTCCTCATAAGGAAGATGTTTCACTCTGCATCATCTGTAAATGGTATCTGGTCCAATCCCCTTGCAGTAGGCAGGGACATCCCCTGCTAGATCAGGTTGCTCAGAGCCCCAAGCAACCTGACCTGAAATGTTTCCCAAGGATGCTACTATCCCCTTCTACTCAGCATTGGTCAGGCCACACCTTGAGTACAGGGTTCAGCTTTGGGCCCCTCTCTTCCCTTCACTCCAAGAAGAACATTGAGGGGTTGAAGTGTATCCAGAGAAAGGTAATGAAGTTAGTAAAGGGCCTTGGACACAAATCTTATGAGGAATGGATGATGGAACTGGGGTTAGTTAGTCTTCAGAAGAGGAGACCTCATCACCTTCTAGAAGTGCCTCAACAGAGGTTGGAGTCAGGTGGGAGTTGGTCTCTTCTCGCATGCAAAGAGTGACAGGACAAGAAGAAATGGCCTCGAGTTCATAGACTCACAGAATGGCAGGGGCTGGAAGGGACCTCAAAAGCTCATCCACTCCAACTCCCCTGCCNTCATCCACTCCAACTCCCCTGCCAGAGCAGGATCACCTAGACCAGATCACACAGGAAAGCACCCAGGCAGGCCTTGAGTATCTCCAGAAAGAGAAACTCCACAACGCCCCTGGGCAGCCAAGGGAGGTTCAGGTTGAGCATTAGGAAAAAATCCTTCCCAGAAAGAGTTATCTTGGAACAGGTTACCCAGGGAG
>VWYK01031776.1:0-25454 GCA_013399775.1 Semnornis frantzii | reverse complement strand
AATGCACATCTTTTGGGATTGAGCAGGTACCTGTAGTAGCAATCATGACAACAGGTGGTGGAACCAGAGCTCTAACGGCCATGTATGCTCACCTCCTCAGCGTGCAGGAACTGAATGTTCTCGACTGTGTCTCATACATCACTGGTTTATCTGGCACAACATGGTAAGTCCAAGATAAGCAAAGCCTTCAAAGGAATTTTCAATATGTGATGTCAAGAACTCATCTGAGGAGTTGTAGCATCATTTCTTCTCCTGCCGTGGCTCTTTGTTGTTTCCTTCAGTGGATATTTACTCACATTTTGAATTAACTCATTCCTGATTAAATATGTGGATGGTACTACAACAAATGTGTTTTTTCATGTAAACCAAGGTATGATCCACAAACCTTCGNTGTAAACCAAGGTATGATCCACAAACCTTCGCAAAGCTTCATAACTGACACTTTTTCTTTTAGATTTTTGTATTTGGAATTTTTTTTTTTTTTTTTTTTAATAGGACCATGTCAAACTTATATGAAGATCCTGGATGGTCCCAAAAGGACCTTAAGGGAACACTCAATGATGCCCGAAAGCAAGTGCTCAAAAATAAGTTCTTGGCATGTTTCGCCCCTGATCGCCTGAAATACTATTTGAAAGAGTTGTGCCAGAGGGAGCAGGAAGGACATCAGACATGTTTCACAGATCTATGGGGACTCATCATAGAAACCATGTTACACGAAAAGGTACAATTGCAGCACCTATCTCTCCAGATTTCAGTATTTAGTGAATAAAGTGGTGAAGACAGAGAGTAAATCAAACAGTTGTTGAGATTAGAAAGGGCCTCTTGAGGCTGTCTTGTCCAACAGGTTGCTGAAGCTGCAGCAAGTTATCCTGAACCATGAACCGAAGATTTCTCAACTCCTCTGGGCAACAAATGCCTTTGCAGAAAATGAGGCTTTTCCATGTTTGTCTTTCAGATGCTTAAAGCTTGCACCTTGGCAGTACCATTCTTCATATTATGCAGATAGTAACACTCTGCCTGGTACAGAAAGGGTGAGAACAAAGAGAAATAATGGGAAATCCATAGTATAAGCAACATTATAGTAAAGTCACATCTCAAAAAGTAAAATCCTGTGCTCTTTTAAAGAAAGCTGCACAGTGTGACAAGGCACAGATAAATCACAAACTGAAGTAGTGTCTGAGTTATTGGTGGGATTATGTCACCCTGTTTCCACCAAAAGGCAATGTCCAGGCTCTATTTTAGTATTTGTGAATATTTCCTTCTCCACAGGCCATTTACACTTTACAGTCAGGGAAGGGGTTACTCTTTCTGAATGAAATGTTCTCTCACAAAGGTGCTTGTCAAATATTCCCAGAGTTGTTTGCTTGCCTTTAATTATGTGAATAACAACATTTCCTTCCTAATTTCAAAATCTCAAGCATTTCTCAGTGTAGGACTATTTGTGTACTGAAGTGCTGGGGCAGGGGAGGGTTTGAGGTTAAGGATGGCAGTACCTCTGTGAACTAAACTGGTGGGGAGCATCCTAGCTAGAATCTGGCATTAACTGCCTTGTCAGAGCCCATGCTTAAAGGAAGTGGGAGGTTCTTCATATCACCTAACTGTCCTCAGCTAATGTCCTTCTTCAAAACAGGAGGACTCCCATAAACTCACAGATCAGCAGCAGGCACTAAATCAGGGTCAGAATCCCCTGCCTATCTACCTCTCTCTCAATGTGAAGGATAAAATCAGCGACCAGGATTTTAGAGGTAATAATACTCCAGAATTGCATTATTTAACATGGGCTCCAAATAGAGGCCAGTTTTGGTTGAGGTAAAGAAATCGATTCAATGCACAAGTAGCCTAGAAGGCCATTCCACATTGTTACAGAATCACCTGCTATGCATATTCACAGAAATCTTCAAAAACCTGAAGTTTGTAGAGAAATTTAGATTTAAGAGGACAATTCACTCATTGTGTTCACCACTGTGAAATACACAGTGAAGAAATGTCTGCTTGCAAAGCACGTATGTTAGAAAACAACCTGCCTTAACCTGGCCAATGTCATATGTTTTATTCAATCAATTTGTGCCTCTGCTGCTATAATCAGTCTGACTTGTGGTGTTTCTTTCAGAATGGGTGGAATTCACCCCTTACGAGGTAGGATTCCCAAAATATGGTGCCTTCATTCGGGCAGAAGACTTTGGGAGTGAGTTCTTCATGGGTCGGTTGATGAAGAAAATTCCAGAATCCAGAATCTGCTTTCTGGAAGGTGATTTATTGCTCCAGGGAAATGCAATGTAATGTAATGCAATCTGCTCCTGTGCAAACCCCTCTTCTGAAATGAAGCAGTTAGTATGTTTTTTTTATTTGCCAGGAGCAATAGATGGCAAAATATTAAAAGAGACAACAGGTCATCATCTGCAGGATTTTTTAATTACCTCTGCAGTTTTATTCAGCCGAACAGATTTATTTGATTTCCTATATGGTTATTCTTACTGATGTGACGTCTTCATAATACTTGTGTGTCTTTGTCAGTAACAGAAGTTCAGTATTGCAGTCTGCTTGATCTTTGTGCAGCGTTTTCACCCCTTCCCATAACTCAATTCCTTAAAATATGGGCTTCTATTGACAATGCTCCTGCTGCAGCTAACCCTGGTTAATCCTCCAGAATAACACTTCCATTTCAGAGTGCAAATAGATCATAATATTTACTTTTCCCCCCCTTCTTGCATAAGAACAGTAAAAGCAGTAAGGAAATAATTTTCCCTTTGAGGCAGCAAGCTCTTGCCTCATTGTTCTCACCTCCACCAATTGCATAAAGCAAGTTTCAGGGTTTTTTTCTTTTGAGAAGTCAAAATTTTTACTTACATGGAGATTTCCCTACAGCTAGTGGTGGGGTGTAAGGAAGCAAATCAGAATCTCTTCATGCCTGGGTTCTCTTCTGTGGTTAGAAACATCAGCAGATCACCAGTACCTCCTACTTTGGAACTTTCTTCCTCCTTTCTCCAGGGCAATACTGGATATTTCTGTCCCTGTTCCCTACCAACAACTCAGAGTCCCTGTACTCAGTGTTACTCACTCCAGTGACAGTTATTCAAAAGATTTTCACCCAATGCCTTTACACCCCAGACCTTGGACTGACTACATTAGCTCCTGCAGCTCTTTCCTGCACGGCCAAGCCCATTTCTGACTGCAGGCTGACATTGCTGGGCTAGGAAATCACCAGGCTGCTCTGGTGCAGCTTCTTGTCTCCAGCAGTTTCTCCTCAGAGTGCCAGGTTTAGTTCTGCAGTTTGGAGTGTTCAGGAAGGCACTGCTGCACACCTGGCACATGTAACCATAGCAGGCACCGATGGTTTATCAATGTGAAAGACTGCAGATAAGTGCCCATCTTGACTGCCAACAACATTGCAATGTTCCTTATTAGAGGAACTTGAAAATGTAACCCACATAGACAAACCCACAAATCAGGAGGAAAATCAAAAGACTCCTACATTTACACTTTCTATTTTCAAAACTTTTAAGTCAGCTTCCTCATTTTATGGGATATTAGCTGTGAATGTGAAGCTTGAAGGTTTGGCAGTTGACAGTTCTGCAGGATAACTGTGTACCTGCAGCAGGATTATGCTAGAAATAGCTAAAACCTTTAGAATTAGAAATGCTGGGAAGCTGGGGAATAACAAACATTGAGGACAGGTGGATAAATATTAAGATGAACTTAACAAAATATCATTTGCCACATAACAAAACTGAATGTGTTAGCACAGATACTGAAAATGCTACCAGCCCTCTTAATACGTGTCAACAAATCAGATTTTTTAAATGCATATTATGGGTTCATATACTGATTTATAAAGACAATCTTATTTATACACTGTGATAACATAATGAATAAATCTTGCTGGAGAATGCAGAAGGTACTGAAAGTCGCTGTGAATTAAAATGGTTTCAGGTCTTTAATGGTTTACTTTCTGTCAAATATATCCCATGCCACAGGGATCTGGAGCAGTGTATTTTCCTTGAATCTTATGGATGCTTGGTATTTATCTGTTAATTCAGAAGACTTCTGGCACAAATGGACCAGAGACAAAATTACTGATATAGGTAGGTTATTCTTATGTCATTATATTATTTTATTTTTATTTTATCACTTTTTTTGAGGTTGTTTTTGTTGTTAGGTTTTTTTTTCTTCTTCTTCTTCTTCTCCCTTTGTTGATATTCTCTCACTGATTTTTTTTCAAACTCATTTTGTAATTCCCTCTGGGGATTCCTGTAATCCACATGGAAACCATGAGGAAATCCATGCTGTGAATGAATGTATGCAATCAGTTCAGTTATGTGAGGAAAAAAAACCATGGGATCTGTTACAGGGGGGAAGAAAAAAGAGAGACAATGGCCCACATATGAACCATTTTCAGAGCACAAGAATAAAACTGAAGAAAAATATCCCTGTAGAGTAGAATAGATTGGAAGCCTCCTTTAATAGTCCACAGTATTTCAGTTCCTCTCTTGGAAACTGGAATACAGCATGAAGTTTCACAGAAATGGGAGCAAACACCATCCCAGACACAAGAATGTGTCTTCAGTTAGAATAGAAACATAGAATCAGACAGGGTTGGAAGGGACCACAAAAATCATCCTGTTCCAATGCCCCTGCCATGGGCAGGGACACCCTACCCTAGATCAGGCTGCCCACAGCCTCATCCAGCCTGGCCTTAAACACCTCCAGGGATGGGACCTCAACCACTTCCCTGGGCAACCCATTCCAGGGTCTCACACTCTCATGATGAAGAACTTCCTCCTCATATCCAGTCTGAATCTCCCCACCTCCAGCTTTGTTCCATTCCCCCTAGTCCTGTCACTACCTGATATCCTAAAAAAGTCCCTCCCCAGCTTTTTTGTAGCCCCCTTTCAGACACTGGAAGGTCACAAGAAGGTCACCTCAGAGCCTACTCTTCTCCAGACTGAACAGGCCCACACTTTCAGTCTGTCTTCATAGGAGAGGTACTCCAGCCTTCTGATCATCCTTGTGGCACTTTTCTGGACACACTCCACGCTCCACATCCCTCTTGTAATAGGGACTCCAGAACTGGATGCAGTACTCCATGTGGGATCTCACCAGAGCAGAGTAGAGGGGGAGAACCACCTCCCTCGACCTGTTGGGCACACTTCTCCTGATGCAGCCCAGTTTTGTGATGACACATTTGTCTGTGGAGTCTACAAAGCATGAATATTGGAAGTCATTCCAAACCAGTCAAAAGGATGAGAGTAGCAAAATATGGAACCAAATTAAGTAAGCAGGGCAGGGTGAGATTTCGAAGAGACAGACATATTGCAGGAGAAAAATGAAACATGGTAAGGAACAGAAATTTATCCAAAAGGATGATTTATTTTAACTTCATGCACTCGTGATGGGTAGCTTCTGGCTGTTAAAACAGGGAGCTTGTCTTTGCTGGTAAGGAGCCTGAATTATCTTTGCGTGGCTGAGAGATTGTGTGGCTTTTCATGTCTGTGGCTGANCTAACCGGTACTAGTGGCAGGTGTCCCTGCCTATGGCAGGGGCTTGGAACCAGATGATCTTTGAGGTTCCTTCCAACCTTACCATTCTATTCTTTAACAAAGAAAGACAGGGGAAATGCAGGTGGATAAAATCATAGAAAAGCAAAGAAATTTATAGTAGGTGAAACTGACTGTTTTGTAAGGCCTTTACCACTGTGGATTAAGAAGAAGAAATGGGTTTTTCAAAGCTTAGCTGACAAACTGGGAGGCATGTGGAAATCCTGGAAATAAAAAAAGAAGTCTAAGTGTGGCCAGACACGTTGAAACAAACGATGATGGCCGATATTGCCATTAACAATGAAACTACAGGAAAGAACTGTTATTCTCTCTTCTGCAGAGGATGAAGGCCTGTTCCCTACAAGACCAAATGAGCTGAATACTCGAGTCATTTGTCCCACCGACAGCTTTTCAGGCATTTTCCGAGATGTTGTCATGTTACGCCCAGCAGCTTCAGAAATCCATAACTTCTTGAAGGGCTTCCAGATGAACAACAACTACCTAGAGAGCCAGTTTTCCAAATGGAAAGGTACGGTATAGAACTTTGATTTAGTTTTATATTAAACCATCCTTGTGAAAAAGAAACAATGCTTAAGAAATTACCAAGCCAGCTTTTTGTTCTGTTCCCATCCTCTGGTAGTGTTTGAAACTGCTTATCACTGAAGGTTAAAATTAGGTAGCAGGAGAGGCTTCTAAAAGAAGTTCTTAAAAATTTAATGAAAGCTGATGACTGATAGATGAAAAGATGCTGCTTAGTGAACCAGTGTTTGTCTGCGGGTGTGCCAGCCAGCCAGCCTGCAAGCTTCTGGTCTAGTACTGGTGCCATCGTATGCTGCCTCTTGCCTGGTCAGTCCTCAAAGGATGTGGGAGGGAAACCTGTTTCATGTTAGCTGTTTATTTGTAAGTTGTAGCCTTTGTAACTGTACTCCCTGTTATCCAGTTTGGAAATGTGTGGTCAGTCTGGTGCCAGATGCTCTGGGTACCTTAGTAGATGTGTGCCTGTTCTTGTAGTGTGGAAAGTATCTTTGGCCTTCAGACTGTTGAGACAGTAAGGTGTTGTTTTAACAATTTCTATATGAAAATTAAAAAGAAACCAAAACAACTCCAAACAAAATGACTCAAACACACAAAACTGGGAGATGGATTAACTCTATTCCCCCAAGCCTCACATTAATCCCCTTCATTAGCAGAAAGCCAAAGAAATTGCAGAACAGTGAAAAGAGGAATCCAGATCAGGAACTGAGAAATGACTGAACTGCTGCTAATTAGCTGTATAGGTAGGACCAAGATCCAAGAAAAAATGGATTTCATTTTTTGTTAACAACTGACTTCCTCGGCGCCTCTCTTGCATCAAAGCGCCTCCTCCGAATAAATATGCTTCTTTTCTAGACTGTGAGCTTGACTCTCAGCCGAACCAGCTGACAACAGCAACAGACTATCTCATCCTGATTGATACAGCATTTGCCTTTGCTACCAGTTACCCGCCACTTATGAGGCCAGAAAGGAAAGTGGATGTCATTTTGCATTTCAACTACAGTTCAGGTTCCCAGACAGGGGTAAGATTTGTACATTCTTCTTTACTGATTTCTCTATTCCATCACTGAGTTCCAAGAATGGTTGATCCTCTACTCATAGAAATTTTCACTCCCAGTATCTGAGAGGTGTATATAAGCTAGAAGTTTATCAGGGTCACATATCTTTGTTGACCAGCACAAGTATTCTCAGTAAATAACATAGTATTATCATTTAGTAAACCAAATCTTCCCATGGAGTGCACTGTCAGCAAGTTTGCTGATGACACCAAGCTGAGTGGAGTAGCTGACACACCGGAGAGTTGTGATGCCATTCAGAGAGACTTAGACAGGTTGGAGAGTTGGGCAGGGAGAAATTTAATGAAGTTCTACAGGGTCAATTGTAGAGTTGTGCATCTGGGAAAGAACAATCCCATATATCAGTATAGGTTGGGGACTGACCTGCTGGAGAGCAGTGAAGGTGAGAAGGACTTGGGAGTCCAGTTGGGTGAAAGGATGGCCACGAGCCAGCAGTGTGCTCTTGTGCCTGGGAAGGCCAATGTCATTCTGGGGTGTAGTAGAAGGGGTGTGGTTAGTAGTTCGAGGAAGGTTTGCCTGCCCCTCTACTCTGCCCGGGTGAGGCTGCATCTGGAGTTCTGCCCTCCCCCCTAGATCAAGAAAGACAAGGAGCTGCTTGAGAGAGTCCAGAGCAGAGCCACAAAAGTGATTAAGGAAGTTGAACATCTTCCTTGTGAGGACAGACTGAGGGAGCTGGGGCTTTTTAGCTTGGAGAGGAGGAGACTAAGGGGTGACCTCATTCATGTTTATAAATATGTAAGGGGTGAGTGCCAGGAGGATGGAGCCAGCCTCTTCTTTGTGATGCCCAGTGACAGAACAAGGGGCCATGGGCGGAAGCTGAGGCATAGGAAGTTCCATGTGAACCTGAGGAAGAATTTTTCAATTGTGAGTGTGACAGAGCACTGGAAGAGGCTGCCCAGGGAGGTTGTGGAGTATCCCTTTCTGGAGATATTCAAGAACCACCTGGATGCATTCCAGTGTGATCTGGTATAGGTGATCCTGCTCTGGCATGGGGACTGGACGAGATGATCTTTCAAGCTCCCTTCCAGCCCCATACGTTCTATAATTCTATGATTCTGTGATTTCCATGTGTAAATTCATTTTAGCTGATTTGAAGGCAGTCAGATGTAGAATGAATGAAACTAAATGCATTTTAAAACTGTCCGAGGCTTCTCAGTTTAATAATGCATATTTGTATGCTTGGAGCATTGTTCATTAAGGACAATACAGCTGTACTAATAGAAAGGTCACATGCAAATAATTGCAAAAACAGTTTGTATTTAGGATCTGTAAATTCCTTAGGAATAAAAAGTGGTCTGAAGGCAGCATTTTTAATATCCAAGTGTAGGATGTATATTTTCAAAGAAAGGCATGTGGACCCAGATCCATCCCACTTAATCCTGATGTTAGCTCCATGTATAGCCTTACTCCTGTGCTGGTTCCTGTAAGAACTTGGCCTTTACTCCGTAAAAATACCCACTGAATTTGGGGGGTTGGTAAAATTCAGAATGCTTCCCACATTTTGTGATGTTTTCTTTTGTTTTGTTTTCTTGTTGTGGCAACCAGCCCCTGAAAGAAGCCTCTAAATACTTTGCAAAACAAGGAATTCCTTTCCCTACAAAGGTTCCAGATGATCAGGAAACCCCACATCTGAAAGAATGCTACATTGTTGGTGACAAGGAGAGCCCAGAAACACCTATTGTGATATTTTTCCCTCTAGTAAACGACACTTTCAGGGAGTACAAAGCACCTGGTAAGTTTATCAGACTGCAGAGTTTACAAATGAAAAGCATAGTCTGTTTATCTGTAGTGGCAGAAATTAGCAGGGTAATTTCCTCTCATACTTGTCATCCTTTCCTGTCAGAGTACCCTCCGGGGAATCTAAAGATTTCATTGTTTAAAACAATTCCAGGCTTACAGTTAGGCTGATGAC
Source organism: Semnornis frantzii (assembly GCA_013399775.1). NCBI lineage: Eukaryota > Metazoa > Chordata > Aves > Piciformes > Ramphastidae > Semnornis > Semnornis frantzii. The sequence goes on along the minus strand of VWYK01031776.1, from coordinate 16,398 downwards.
CTTTTAAACAAAAGTGTGAAGCAGCAGAGTGATGAAAGTATAATGCTGAGCTGTAAAGAAGTGATGAAAATACAACAGTGACAGTTTCTGTTCACTCCAGTCAGGACTATTTTGAAATTAAAAAGAGTTCATTGCATACCCGAGGAGTGCAACTAGGGTTTTGAACAGGATTTAAGTAGTCCAAGTGTATTTATGCAAATGTACAGACCATTCTATACCAGCTCAACACAGATCACTTAGCTGAAAGGTTGGGGTGGGGTTTGTGCTTGCCTTTTGTAGAAAGAACTAGAGGAAGGAGAAAAGGAGAAAGAATTAAAACAGGAATTTAGAATTAGTTCTGCATTGCTGGGACATTATCCACTTTCAATAATTTTCAGAACTCAGGTATGTTATTCCTAACTCTAATTTCAGGTGAACATCAGATGACAGTGCTACAGATGCTACATGTTGACATCAGTTATCAGGAAATCTGAAAAGGGTGTTAATAGGCTCAGCTCATGCAGAGTTTTGGGAGGGCTGTTAGATCACAGCTGAGAGCTAACATTCACAGTGACAAGACAGATGGTCCCGAAAGGCCTGGAGGTTATGGATGGGAGTCTTTGTTAGCGACAGGCAAAAATCATCTTAACTTAATAGCTCTTCAGTACAGTGCTCTAGCCCAGATCTAAGCTGTGCAGCATCTGAAGTATTAGTTCAGTAAGATGAACAAGCAGTTTTCCCATAGCCAGCTCATCCATCAGCTTGTTTAGCAAAGGCAATTGAAAGCCTGAGCACAAAAAATGTAAAGCCGGCACATTCAAACTCTTGCATTAGTAAGGATATTCCACAATCAGAGTAGAAAGAGAAAATCCTTTGTGCAAAGCAGCTCATACTGCTTCACTCGAGCAGTACCAGTTGGGTTATAACTCTGCGTAGCTGGCAGGAGTACCAAGAAAGAAAACCAAGAGGTCTGTGGTAATGACAGAGAAGGAAAAAAAATGTGTGAGCCCTCATGCTGGATGTACAGGCAAGTGTGCAACAATGGATCTCTGGTCCTGGGATGAGATTCTCAATTGTCCTTTAGCAGTCAAAGGCATATACTACAGTGCAGGAACCTGCAGAACCTAACCAAATTAAATGATCTTTCCCCTTCCAAGAATATGTTTATTCTACATACTATCAGGAAGACAGAATTTCAGCCTGTCCACTAATATGGCCAAGCGGATTTCTTAAACTAAGTTCAGGCAAAGTTCTCACTTTTGGTGAGTTCAGGAAGGACAGGTTTGCCTGCTGTGCATTGAATATGTCACCTAAACAGGCCCTCAGCTCAGAGAATGCATGTGACATCTGCTGAGTTTAGTGCACAGATGTACCTCCATCAACTCAGCAGCTAAATTCAGATCATCATGTCACTGTCTAGAGTAGAAGGCAGAGTCCAAGATCAGATCCGATATTATTTTGATCACAGGTGATTTATGAAGAAAAAAACCAAACTAGGAGGTGTTTTTTACATCTTCTGCATCTATGAATTTGTTGAGACTTGCAATTTTCAGGGCCGGTCTTGGGTATTTTTTTTTGCCCTGTATAAACAACCCACTTCTAAGGTCTTTGTGAATATTTGCTTTGTGACAGGCTGAAACTGAAGCTCTGCATTAGTTTTAGATCTAGTTCCTGCTGATAAGTGAATTAGAATTCATAAGTTTGTTGACTTTGTCATCCATCAAAAAATACAATGGACCTAATATTTCCAGAGATTACACTTGTGGGACTACCTGCCTAAATATTTTGCCTGGACCTGTGATCTATGTGTTGATTATCATGGCATGATGAAACGGCCATGAAAAGATATTTCAGTTTCCCTGCAAAATCTTCGTGATTCAGGGAATATCAGGTTCACTCTTACTGTTAAGGTTACATAGAACTTTGGCTACCTGCTACTGTAAAAAAATATAAGGAAGTTACCATAAATATTTGTGATTTGTCCAGGTAATGGCTCTGAAATCCTTCCATCTAGGTAACATAATCCAGTTGTTTGTATCTGACTTCTGTATTTATCTTAATAATTCTTCCCAGTAGGAAATATGTGCTGGTGCAGCATATCGTGCTAGGGGATGTTCTAGCTTGCGCTACATGAAAGATATTTATCATCAGGTCACTTAGAAGGCACATGTGCTTTTGGAAAGGGAAAGCTTGAAAACTGAAACAGATGGACTTCCAGGAGTCATGAAAGCAAAGTATTGAGGGAAATAACAAGACATAGCATCAAAGCTGCAAGGCACAAAAAATGGCGGTGGCAGTGTTTTCAGAACCATTGCACAGAAAGAAACCGTGTTCTCATGAGGTCCTTGCTGCTGTTGCCTGCATTGGGAGAAGGGGAGGAAAGAGAGAAGGAGTGTTTGCCGTTCCCTTGCACCTTGGCTAGAAGTGTAGGGTGCTGCAATGTCTGGTAGACAGCAGCAAGGCAGAGGCTAGGGCTAGGAAATTGTTAGCTCTGAGGGGGACTTGGGGATCATGCTGAGAACTCACTCCAGGTGTAGAGGAGAAAGCAGGGATTCCCACCCTCCTGTGCTCAAAAGAGGAACTACTCTAATTGTTTTGATGTAGGACAACCCCTACTTGCCTCATCACTGCCAGGTTCTCTGCTTCTTGCTGCCAACCAAATATCCCAGCAATAAAAAACACCCGTCCGGGGGAAATTCTGGGTTGTGATCCACTGCGTGCCCATACCTGAGAAACACCCAGACCCTAATTGCTTTTTTGCTAATTGAGTCATTCTTTGTCACTTAGGTGTGAAACGTAGTCCCTCAGAGATGGCAGAAGGCAATGTTGATGTTGCCAATACCCATGGTCCATATTACATAAACAATCTGAGTTATTCAGAGGAAAATTTTGACAAACTGGTGAACCTAAGTTACTACAACGTCCAGAACAATAAAGATTTGATTCTTCAGGCCTTGTGTACTGCTGTGGAGCGGAAAAAGCAGCAAAGGCAAAAAACTGCAAAAACCACCTGAGGGGGACAGAATGCGTATGTCTGATAGAGAGGGAACCCAGCATTTGGCTGACTGCCCAGCACTAGGGAATATGAAATAAAGCATCTATGAGTCCTGCTAATGAAGAACAAAAAAGTTAGATTAGGAAGTGAAGAAAAGCCCCAAAATGCTAATAATAGCAGTTTCTTTGTCATGAAAAATGTGAAAGACTGTCTGTCAGTGAAGGGAATAAACACAAAAATCCCCAGAGCTGCTCTTTAATGAATTAATGTGCTTCCCTCGTTGACAACCTCAAGAGCATGGCTTGGTGAGGCTGTGCTCTCCCACTGTTGGCAGAAATGACCTTTCAGGCCAAAATGCACAGACAAGGACACGTGAGGAAGTTTACACTGACTGTGCTGAAGAGAGGATTGCCAGTCCAGAAACGCAGCAGAGAACAAAATCCATTGTCTCCAAAGCAAACCCAAGAAATTCGTTTGTGAACTACAGAGTAATTATGTGAATGTAAATAAATACTAAACTTTATTATATAAAGTACCTTTTTGGAGCAGTAAATAAATGCTTTTTTCACAGCAGACACATGGTAAGACATTTCTTTTAGGTGCTGCTTCCTCTCCTAGCAAGACAATTAAAGATAACATGCAGACTGTCTTTCACAGCTGCTGAAAAATTAGTGAAGAAATCATGCCTGCTCCAGACCTGCCTCAGGATCCTGAGGCCCCTTGACTTTAGGACTACATTTAAGAACCACCTCTACAGGAAGTGACTCATATTAATTTATTTCGTTAAGCTGAATTTATATGTTATTGATACTTACCAAAGATTTACAATTTTAAAGTTTTTCAGACTATTGCATCTGAAAAGATACAGGAAACAGAGACAAGGCAGATCTGAAACTGTGTATCTTAAAAAATAGCATTTGTGTGAGTGATTTTAATGTTCGGTATTGCAGCTGAACACTAACTTCCAAATTATTGATACGTTAACGTGGATCCTGGTTTTTCAACAGACAGAATCCCAATTCTCCATTTATTCTTTTTCTAAGTTAGTTTTTATTTGATGCTACTGCTTTATTTATTAGACATCTTGTATCTACAAGCCCATGTTTCCTACAGGCTCCCCTGCTCCTCTGTTCTGCTGTAGTATCTTTTGTCAAGAGAACTTGTTACTGTGGGCCATAAATGGAAGGCTTATGAAAACCTTTGCCCTTGATGTCAAGGGTTTCCTTCAAGGTGGTGTGCAGCACTATAATCCTTCTGTTTGCCACTTAGGTCAGTGTATATTTACCTGTTGTACACACTACACTGTGTGCCCAGGGTTTACTTTCCATGGAAATGAGAGCAAAGATGGTAGTCATGCTGATGCATGCTGGATCTCATTGCAATATGGGACAGTATGTAGCTAGAGGGTACAGACAGACATGGGAATTTGGAAGCACTCACAGGTTCACATATACAGCTAGAGTTCTATTGTCTGAAGGACAAAAATTATCACACTGACAGCAGGAAGCATCTAGGCAGGAAGTCTGAAGACAAGCAGAATGAAGTGTGTGAGTGCAAACACTTCCCTGCCCTTCCTGCAGCTTTCCAACAGCCATGAAGGGGTCACAGAGAACAATGAACACTTTACCCCATTTAAAAAAACTTACATGAAATAATTACACAGAATCTCTAAGTTCGCTATATTCAACAAGAATACAGAGGGAAATGTCAGGGCTGATCAAAGAGTTGGAACAGCATTCACAAATGTGGTGTATAGATAAGGAACCTGCAACCTAGATAAACAACAGCACAAGTGAAAGGCAGACAAGGGTGAAATCTATGAATGCCCTCTGGAATACCCTGTGGGATATGAATGAGCATCTTTTCTAAGGTGTGAAGGATATCAGTCAAAACTAGCAAGCAGCAGGTTCAAAGTTAACAGAGTAAGGTAGATCCACACATAACACGTAATCAAGTTACGGACCTCTTTGACCCTGGGCATTGTTGTTGACAAATGTTTATGAGTTCACAAGAACTGAGTGATCCATTCAGTGGAACATTTTTAAGGACTGAAAAACACAAAGACTCTGCAGCTATCTCAGTCCTGCACTGAACCATCAATTCCCAGAGGACGGGAGGACAGTCTGAGACAACATGTACCTGCCCTCTTTCTGTGATGGTCTCCAGTCATTAAATACCAGATGAACCAAAGACAAGTGGGAAAACAATCTCATTCCAGACTGCAGAACTTAGGTTTTCCATAGTTATTTCCACAGGTAACAGATAGAATCATAGAATGGTAAGATTGGAAGGGACCTCAAGGATCATCTAGTTCCAACTCCCTGCCATAGGCAGGGATATTTTTTTTTTTTAGAGAGTTCAGGGGCAGTTAGATCTAAATATGTGATGATGCAAGACTTGCTTAAAAGAAATTACTGAAATAAGACAGAGAAGATATAAGTAATTGCAAGGATAACTTAATTACCTATGGATTAACTTATAGGGAAGTCATGAAAATGACAGGAATACAAAACCAAACTATAAAAAGACCATTTAAAAAAAAATAAGGAAATCAGTCAGCAAGACCCTACATGAAACGGTGTAAAATCTTTAGACTCAGCATGGAAAGTACTCAAAAGAGTTGCAAAACACATGCACAGCCCTAAATAAAATGTGAAGCAAGGAACCAAGAAAATACAAAGCAGTCAAATGCTCAGGACTGAGAGCCTAACATCTGTTCTTTGAGCAACATCATGGGGAGGAGCAAGATAGAAAGGGCATATCCAAACTTGCTGATGTATTTAGAAGTGAAGTGTATTTAAAAAAAGGTAATGGTCACAATGGAAACTAGGAGGAAGAAAGGTATATAGCAAAAAAAATGGGAATTGGTAGATGTGCTGGACCAGCAAAAAGGGATTTGAATTATAAGCATGTTACAAAGGAGTCAAGGCCACAAAACACATTTTTGACATTACGTTGACACACAGATTCAGCTAAAAATCTCCCTCCTCTGTTTTTCTAACTGGAAGTCCAAGATACCATTTTCTAAGCAGTGAGTCAGCACAGGCAAACCTTGATGACAGAGAAAAGGTGTATTAATTCTACTGATTTCTTCAATGTTTTATTCACTGTGGAATTGTATTCCATTTGAATCTCCTATAAAATCAATGGGAAAAGTCATCCTCCCAGGAGGCTTAACACAACGGCAAGAGCTAAGTTTAAAAGTACTGGCCGAATCTGCTACACGTCCCGCCCCAAAAGTTAAACGGTACATTAAGAATTTTCACCGTGTTTAAAATAGTTGCCTAATGCGGTGGCTAACTCCCACAGCGCTTAGTCACACACTTCTTTGGCATCCAACTCAACAAGCATCATCGGAAAAACACGAAAAGTATTTGGGCGATTCTGTGTCCGGGACGGAGCTGTCACAGGCTTTCCGGATTTCGAGGGGATGACATTTTAGCGCGGAAAAGCAGCAGGTACAAATCACCTCCAGAGCCAGAGATGTGGCCAAATCTCCTCTTATTCTGGAAGGGGAAAAAAACAACCAACCAAACAAAAAAACCCCCGCTACTAATCTCAAGAACCCAAACATAACAAAGCCAATCCCCAGCACACCCGCCGCCAGAGATAAACAAAGCAGGCACAAGGGCGCCGGCAGCGCTCCTGGCACCGCCCCCGCGCGGGGGCCGGACCTGGACCTGGACCTGGGGCGTGTCCTCCCTCTGCCGGCGTCTGCGTGTGAGGGGAGGCCCTGGCGGCAGTAGTGCAGCGGGGTTCTGGCAGCGGCGGGATGTTCAGCTGGCTGGGGAAGCAGGGCGGCGGACGGGAGCGCGGCGGTGCCGGTAGCGATGTGGTGCAAACGGTTACTGGGGCTCTGCGAGACCTCTACCTCCGCAAGTTGCTGCCGCTGGAAGAGCACTACCGCTTCCATGACTTCCACTCGCCCGCCCTGGAGGAGGCAGACTTCGAAAACAAGCCTATGGTGCTACTGGTGGGGCAGTACAGCACCGGCAAGACCACCTTCATCCGGTAAGGCTGCCCGCGGCGTCGCACGGGTCCTTTCGCTCGAGGCCGCCGCCGCGCCCGGCCCCGCATGGGCATCGCCGGCCAGTGCCCGGACCGCCTCGCCCCTGCCGCCAGCTCGATAATCCTGGCTCAGCCGCTGCCCAGGGCGGTTCTGCTGCCCCAGAAACGCCTCCTGCGCGATAGCAGTTCACCCTGCGGCGAGCTGTCCCGTGTCACCCGTGCCGCAGTCTGGCAGTGGGACGCAGCCAATGTCCCGAGGAGCAGGGCTTGTCCGAGAGCTTCCCATGCCACGCAGAGGATGGGTGCAGCTCCCGGGGCTGTTACATGCTCTGTAAGCCTCCTGCCAGCTTCCTGTAAGCACATTCGATTTCATGTTCTGCTGCGAAAGTGTAACCTCCGTTTCCTCTTTTTTAAATCTTTAAGTTACTCGTTTTAAAACGGCATGACGGCTGCGTCCATCACGGACCATTCAACCTAATCTCCTCCCCATTCTTTCCCATTCCTTTCATGGTTAGGCTGTGAAGATGCGAGAGAAACTCGACAACATTTTTTTTTAAAAAAACAGCCGTTTTTTGAAGCCCAGCTCTTTCAGTCCGTTGCATTGCACCGGCAAAGGCACTGATAAGGCAACTTAACAATGTTGCTGCCGTTGTGGTATTTTCTAACTTTTCTGCCTTCCTTACTGCTAAGTTTTTGTTAGTAACTTGTTTGAGGAAGCTGGAGTGTGCCTCGGGTGTTAGGAGCTTGTGAATAGCTTGCGTGTATTTGACTCTTGTCATGCCAGTTTATGAATCAGTCTAAGGTTATACCAAACTACAAAAGACGCAGCTCACATGGATCAATTTTGACCTGAGGTTAGTTATAACTCTTCAGTAAACGTTACAGATGTTTCTCTTTCGGTTCCAAAGGTTGCAGACAGCCTTGCCGTAACACTTTTAAAATTGCAGATCTCCCTCCCCTCTCCACTGAAGAGCAATGTTTACCTTCACTCACCTGATCACTTTTTCAGATGTTTACACAGCTAATCATATTCCTTCTTCTGGTTTTACAACTACCTAATTGGAAGCTTGAAGTTGAACTTGGTTCTTTACTGATTATTATTGAATTCCTGTAAATGCTTAAAGTGGGTTTTGCTCAAAGGAGAATTTAAAAAATACTATAATTAAGAAAAACTTAGTTTCCAGGTCCTCAAAGGTAGTCACAAGAAAGGATGTGCTTGTGGGGGACGGTGATTTGGGTTTTCCAGACATTTCTTTAGCCACGGTGATTGATTTTCTTCTTTTAAATGACAGTTGATGGGTCAGCCTATGTGTGTTTCCAGTTAATTGTTATTACTTGGCTTATGGACTGGGGGTGGTGAGAGCATGGATAATAGAGACAGAATGGTCCCAAATATGTACATACCAGAACCTGTTCTGCCTGTCAGCTGAATTGCTGTGTCATTCACGATTCATAGGAGACTATCACCTCACACCCCCTCTCAGAGTTTACCTTGAGTGAGAGCAGATAATTTATGAGTACTCAACTTCTCTGTCCTTTACAGTTACCTACATTTGACTGGAGTGCAAGTCAATATTGTGCTTCGAAATGCTGATATTCTGTGCAGTGCCTTAGATGTATTTTTCATATGGTTGCTTTGCAACTAATTCATTATCACTTCAGCCTTAACATGCTGAGCAATAGGGTTGGCTGCTGCAGCTGTAGAATCTGAAAGAGAAGAAGTATAATTTCTTGCAGCTCTTTCAAGCTTTTTCCAGCATTGGTCACTTTCAAAAATGTATTCCCATTCATTTTATTAAAATATCTGTCTCAGTGGAGGAGGTGACTTCTGCTGGGATGTGCCCATCTCTTCACCCACTTAGCACTTTCTCCTGTCCCTATTTTAGGTAGATTGCACAGTGCTTTAATCCCTTACTGCATATTGGAGAAGACAGGAATTGACTGCTGAGCTCCAATCAGTGATCAAACAGCTGTTCCTGATTCTAAAAGACCATGGTCTGATCTCAACAATTACATCAGTGTTCACTATAGAATAGGTAATAATTGGCTAAATTGTCAGGAGGACGTACGCCATTCAGGTTGGGCAGCAATTTGGCAGTGTCATGGTGACTGTTACTCAAATTCCAGGTTAGAGAAGAAAAAGAAGTGGGGGAAAAAAAAAAAAAGTATTTATATGCAAAGGCAAGACTTAGAAGACATAGGCAAATACAGCCTCCAGGTCACCAACAAATGAATTTCCCTTCTAGTAGAATGAATTTCCCTTGGAAAAAAGTTGTCATATGTTCTCAAGATAGTTATAATTCTGGGTTGTTTATAGATAATTTGTTTCTTAAAATGAAATTGGACTGTAGGTTGTTTTTTTTTCCTGCTAGCTTTTTAAAGAGCAAACATTATGTTAAATATTAATTAAACCCACTTTTTGTTCCACATTTTTCCATTTCCTAGTCAGAACGGCATCCTAGATATGTTTAAGTGTTTACTATTAAGTTTATGTATGAGCATAACAATTCAGTTTAGCTGACATATTCATTTGGGATTTACTTTGATTTAGATGTTATTGTGAGAACTTCACATTTTCATACCTCTGTCACATCCACATCCACCCAGTTCCTTCCACCAAATCTTCATGGAAAAGACTCATCTAGCAATGACTGAATGTCCCCAGGGATTTGAGATATGCAAACAAACACTTCCAGGTTTCTAACAGCTCTTCTGGTTTTCACTGGATGCTGTTTATCCTCTTTGCACTTAGAACAATGCAGTTTTGCAGTATAAGGTGTAGCGTGGTGACACTGTTTTATTCAAGTATCTGACAATAGCAACAAATAAACGTTAATACTTGTCTGATTGTTTTTAATCGAGTAGGAGGGTGGGTGAGAGCCAAAAGCTTATCTTGCATGGGAGCTGCTTGGCCTTGCAGCTTCTGTAGTTCTCTCAATTTGTCTTGCCTGCTTTAGAGAAGGGGACGGGAGGGACCTGTAGTGTATGAAAAACATAGAGGAGCAAGTTTGCAGTTGCTGCCTTTTTTTTTTTTTTCTGACAATGAATTAAGCCTGTAGTCTGATAATGTTTGACTTAACAGCTTCCCTGTTTCAGAAGTGTAACCCATTGATTCATTTCTAAAAAGCTTATCAAAACGAGGGAAAACAAGTAAATTCCTCAGCCTGCCAGGCTATGCGTTTACTTTGCTCACAGGTATTACTGAGAGGTTCAAATGGTAAACTTCCTTTTACTTAACTCAGAGCAGGGCTTCATGAGAGCACCCTTTCGTATGCATATTGTCTGGAGTCTGCAGGGAATGTGCAGTTGCTTGTATAGCAAGAATGGTCTGCATCTATTTCTTCTGTGTGGGAAAGGTCCTTTATGTGTTTGGGTGAAAGCTGAAACTTCTTTATGAGCTCTGCATTAAAGTTTTGAGTAATTTGGAGCATAATTCTTACACTAAAGCAATCATCCACTATTTTTATTGTGTTTAAAAAAGAGGTGGAGGTTTTGGTGGAGGTTTTGGTGCAGTGTGAAGTATGAAGGTGAGCAGTTTTGTGAAGGGGAATTTGAGCTTGTCTCCCAATCCGTTGCCCCGTATTCCTGCTCGGTGCTGCTCTGTCCAACTCACCTCTTCATGTGTTAAAGCATTTAGACCTCAGATGATTATCAGTATGTGAAACTGAGTAATCTTTGTGATCTCTGGAACTCTGTAAAACAGTTTCCCATAGTCTGGCTATACATCTTGCAGAGGAACATAGATGAATGTTTACTGGCAAAGCAGAAAGGTTATAGCCCAGGTGAAAACAAAGGGAGTAAAGTCAACAGGATGTCTGTTGTTTGATCTTGACTGTCTGTGGGACATTCGCTATTTTTAAGCATTCTTCCTGTGAACCCTTTTGAACTCCCTCTCTGAGAATTCCTGAGAAAGGCATGCAGTTGTGGATGCTAAAAATCCAGGTATTTTCCCGTCTTAATATAACACACTGTACGAAAGCATTTGCAGCCTTCCAGTTTACAGAAGAGTGCTCGTCCCTTCTGTGTGGATAAGTGAAACTGGTGTTTTCCTGTTGAGAGAAAGTGTGCCATAGCTTGTACAACCAGTGCTGAAGAACTAGGGCTTATTTAAGTCCATACTGTTTCATGGTGTCAGGCCATAGACCAGTGATAATGGAAAATACCTGCCTTGCAAAGTGTTTCCTGTGTCTGCTACATAGCTGTACCAGGCGTCTGTTGGGTGGGACTCAGTTTTTGGAAGGAGAGCTTGCCTTCCTGGATTGTTATCGCTGTGAAAGCTTGGGGTTTAAAGCTGCACCTGTAATATGAACTTGAATGTTCATACAATTCAGTAGCACTTTATTCTTTGTCCAGCTAATCTGAATTTGCATTGTTTGAGTTCTGAGTTGAAAATACAAATGTTGGAAATCCTGAAAGGCCGTACTGCCTGCTCTTCGTAAATTCTGCAAATGTCATGTGTAGCAACTTCATGAGCAGGCCATGGTATTTTTGTTTGGGTGGTGTTGTTTTGTGGGTTTTTTTTTTTTCTTTTTTTGTTTTGTTTTTTCCGCACATATCTTACAGACCACCATCACTGAATGTCCATATCTGTGTCTGGCAGGTTCATGAGCTTATGACACAGCCACTATCCTATTACCTTGGAGACGTGTTATCCTGCAATCAGATCCCATAATTTAGTTTGTTGTGATTCTGTGACTTCTCTCATATGCATTTGATTCAGTACAATGTTCTTTACTGCTGCTCTTGGAGCTTATTTGTGTTGCCACCTTATGAATTGCCCCATCCGTCAACAGAAGTCTGGGAATGACAAGTTCTATCAAAAACTTAGGAGTCTCAGAGATCCTTTCCATTTTAAAAGAAGGGCTACAAGGAAGGGTAGAACTGAGAGAATTTGAAGTAGGACATTTTATTGTGGCACGTCAAAAATCTTATTTTAGAAGGTGGAAGTACAATTCATCTTTCTACATCAATGCCATGAATAAGTCCAATCTGGAAAATTGCTATGGCTCCTGTGAGTCAGCCTTTGCATCCCAGTTGTAGTAGGTCCTAATCTTCAGTAGTGTTCTGTGAGGAGGCAGGAGTGCTTTTGCATTTTGTGTGTTCAATACTTGAAAGTTCAGCATTTCCACGTGGAAAGGGCTCAACTGCTTAGCTACCAAAGGAGTTTTGTCTTCATTTTGTTCCATTACCTGCTTCATAAGATGAAGGATTTTCTATGTTGTACACTCCTGCATGGGCAGAGAGGTCTGAGTGTTGGGTTTGTTTTGTTTATGGAGAGAGATTTGGTTTATTTCCCTGTTAGCATGCACTGGGCACAGCTTATTCTGGAAGTAGAACAAATGGACTTTGGCTCTCATCAGACCCCATCTGGAGTACTCTGTGTAGTTCTGGNTGTTAGGAGGAAGTTCTTTCCAGTGAGGGTGGTGAGACACTGGCACAGGTTGCCCAAGGAGGTTGTGGCTGCTCCCTCCCTGGAGGTGTTTAAGGCCAGGCTGGACGAGGCCTTGAGTGACCTGTACTATTGGGAGGTATTCCTGCCTATGGCAGGGGTTTGGGACTGGATGATCTTTGATGTCCCTTCCAACCTTACCATTCTGTGATTCTATGTTCTGACATGATCATAGAATCATGATTGTTCTTATGTTCTTCCTTTCCCACAGTTTATAGCATTGGATTTTTATTTATTTATTTTATTTGTTTGGAAGCAGAAAGCTGCAGGAAATCTCATGTAAGTAACTGTTCTGTGCCTTAAGCCTCCCAGATTGTAGGTTGAGCTGATTTGAACCAGTTTGCTAAGGCTGCTATGTGTACATATCTGTGTAGTTCCTTAAATTCTGTGCACTCATCTACAAAGACCGACTGTTTGGATACTGGATTTAAAGGCAGAGGTTGTTCAGCAAGTACAGGCACTTTGTATAATGGTGGGTTTTTTTTCAGCAAAAACAGCCTATAGGTCCTCTCAGATCAGTATTGGTGTATGAAATGATAGCAGAGCAGGCATAGTGCTGTTGGAATAAGGATTGAAAAAAAACTGTTATTTAAAGACCAGTGTTGATATAGATGCGCTGAAGCTTAACTAGTGCTGTTACTGGTCTGTCACCGGTACCTGAAGAAGAATTCTCATTTAAAGCCATCTTTGATTATGTAAAAAGTTAAAATGTACTTGATTAATATTGTGAAGATTTGTGTTTTTTCAGATCTCCAAGACTTGAGTTTATTGGAGAATTTTAATGCTCCCTAACATCATGTTGCAACATACTTGAAAACAGTTTGGTCTTAGCTTTGAGGTAAACATTTTAAGAACAATGCTGCGGTGAATGAGGATGATAGCCCTCATGTTTTAAAGTTTAAACACAGCTGTCTGCTGCTGGTTTCAAGAAGTGGCAGTTGTCATAATTTAGGCTGGAGGAATGTTGGAAGCTAGAGTCTAACATCCTCTTGAATGGTTCAGGTGCTGCAGTTGAGGGAATACTTTCAACTCTGTTTTTGCGAAGGACTGTACTTCATCCCCTTAAAAATCTAACTGTTGTGGAAAAAAATGGAATTTAGTCCTTTGTTTTTTTTTCTCTTTCCCTCATTAATAGAAATCATAAAATGTAGGAAACATACAATTACATTACTCCAGATTGTGTATATCACTTGGAATTTTCAAGTTATTTGCTTTTGCTATAGTGCCCAGACATTCATTCTATTATTTTATGTATTCTCCATCTCCAGATACTTGCTCGAACAAGACTTTCCAGGCATGCGGATTGGTCCAGAGCCCACCACCGATTCCTTCATTGCTGTGATGTATGGAGAATCAGAAGGAAATGTTCCTGGAAATGCCCTAGTTGTCGATCCTAAGAAACCATTCCGCAAACTCAGCCGCTTTGGAAACGCTTTCCTGAACAGGTGAGATTTGCTTGCTGTCTTTTGCTTTTTATGCTTAAATTTCTACTAGATGCCATCTTAAGCATCATTGTGGTTTTTTTACTATGTTTTTCTTGCTGTATTTGTTTTGAAAAGCATGGAGTACAAGCAGGAGAGGTGGCAGTTCAAGGTAATTGGAAAAAAAAAAAATCAGTACCAAGTGGACAGTAGCACAGAGATATTCAGTTAACTGAACAGAAGATCATTGAAATGCTCCTGCAGCTCACTTATTTGTAAGGCATTGCACCAGCTGGAACTCTGGATCAGTTTCGGCACAAATTCTCTGATAGATTCATGCTAATATTTACTACCATCCAGAAAAAAAAAAGAGGAGGAAAAACAAAACCCTAACTATTTTCCCTTTGTTGCTGTCTTGTTCCTTTTCACTGGTTTCACTAAAAACCTTAGTGTAGCTCTTTAAACTTGTGAATTGCTGGGACATGTAAAAAGACCTACCAGAATGGAGAGTGAATATGCCTTCTGGACAAATGTGTATGCAAACTGTTAAGTGTTTAATTTTTAGTAGCTAGTCATCAGGCAGCTGCACAGATCACAGCATTAGCTTCTGAATAACTGTTGTGTATTTGCGAAAAAAAAAAGGGAAGAGTTCAGGGGCTGTGTATATTGCTGTAGGTAATGCAAGTTGCAGGCTGAATATTTCCATTTAAAAGTTATTAATAACTTGTATGAGTTATCTCTTTGTTTTCTTCCTGTATTTGGTGGTAGCTTGACATGGAGGCCTTGCTTTGCAAGCCAGTTAATCTAAATTGGTTCTCTTTTAACAATAAACTTTCCTGTTTGGCTGATAAACACTGGCATATGTGTTAAAAGTTCGTTGTGTACGGCCTTATCTCTTGCTGCACTTATTCAGAGAAGAAAGTTTATAACTGCATATAAGTTGGCTTGGGTGTTACTTTGCTATGAGATAAGAATATGTGCTGTGGGAAGCTGTAATCAAGTCCTATTTTAAATAATAATTTTGTGGTCCAAGACTCCTTTCTATGAGATTTACTTCTTGACCTCCAGATCACTACTGTGTTTTTCTTCACCATTGTGGTCTCTATGAAGAGAGAAGATAATTATACTGTAAATAATATTTTTCACAATATTCAAATATTTACACAGAGCATGTAGTAATGCTGTGTGCTTGTATGAATGAATGGTATACACATTTTTTGGCTAAATCATCTGTTTAGCTAGTTGGAGGCTTATGCAAGCAAGAATATTTACTAGCTAAAAACATTTACATGGGCAGTAACTATTTACATTATTCCATTTCTTTTCATGATTGTGGTTATTGTATTGCAGTGCTGTGGGCAACCTCATCTTCCTCAACAGTCACATGTGCCACTTAGTTTTGCGGTAGAGACCTAGCTGCTTATATCTCCTAGCATCACCCTCAGTTTGCCACTCTGATCATATTCTGCATTCTCAAAACTTGTCAACTCATTTTTCTTTCCTGCTTCAGCTAGATGGAAATGTCTCAGGCTTCAGGACAGTATTTTTTGCATATATTCCCCCCTGTTCTTTCCTGCAGTTGTTCTAGATATTTTATTTTGCCTTTTCTCACTTGCCTTGCTGACAGCTCTTTATTCTCAATGTCGCTTTTTCCACTCCTGACTTAATATATTTTTCTCTGCTCCCTCCCACTTAAAATTATTTCCCAGTCCTAGTATATGTACCCTGAAAGGAAACAGTGGCTGAGGTAATGTAGAAACCTAAACCCAAACAGGAACACAGTGCACAATCAAGGATTGTACTTACTAATCAGCGACATTAGTTAATTAATGTTACTTGCCTTTTTAAAAATTATTTTCTCCATGATGCCTTCTTATTTCTCAGTGCTTGTGGTAGGTATGTCTTTAAGGGTCCTGAATGTAGAAACTTGAATTTTATTTCTTCTGTGTACTTTTAAGGACAAGTGGAGAGGAAGGGATGGGGATGGGACCTAGTGTGCTCTTGGATGTTGGTGAAAATAAGTGAGAAAAGACATAGTCCTGTTCTATTCTATTGGATATCTGAATGGACACAAAAAGGAGTACAAATTCTTACTAGAGTGATCCAAAGTTATTGTAAAAAAGAAATAAAATCACAGATTATTACAATTATATTGTTGATTTGCAAACAGTATAATTTACTGTAGCAAGAATTGTCTAACATTGCTGGTTTCCTTTAACAGGAGCTCTGTAATAATATGAAAAACATGACGGTATCAAGAGTCTGCTGTGTCGTAAGCAGTTATAGTCATCATAGTCATCTTAGCTATTTTTATAAAGCTTTTTTTTTGGTGACGATCGGGTGTCGTTGGGGTAGATAGTCTGTAGTTTTACTTTCTATGTAGCACAATTTAAAAATCACACTTCATTACATGTCACGTAAGAAATAATTCAGAATCAGATCTTAGTGTCAAAAGCGATATTCATACACAGTTTACCATTGCAGTTTTGAGTTGTCTGAACTACTAGTTTGATGTTTGAATTTTAACCCATCTTTTGTCTTTAAAT
>VWYK01031768.1:62200-78213 GCA_013399775.1 Semnornis frantzii | reverse complement strand
CCCTTCACTTTTTGTCTCTCATGTTCTTCATTGTTGTTTTTTAAGGATAAGTTCTTTATTATTTTGATTTCAAATGTCAAAACATAGCATGCTGTCAGTTAATGCAGTTATTTGAGGAGGTAAAACTTTGTAATTTGAACACTTATTTCTAAAGTTGGGGGAGAGATAAGAAAATAAATGCAACTGCAATTCAGATGTACAATTTTCCAATGGAAATAAGTTCCAAGAAAGAATCCTCCCATACTGGCATCCTAAAGTTAGGAAATGGCTTCATAGATCTGGTGACATCCAATAAGAAAGGTGCTGCACTTAACTTAGCACTAAACTTAATTCCATTATAGCAACACAATTGGGTCACTTCTGCTCTTTAACACATTACATACAAAAATAAAAAGGCAAGAATCTTCTGAAGTATTAGGATAGATAGGACTGGGGCAGACTCAGCACATAGGTGAAAACTTCTTTCTCAGTGTAATCTTGTGGAGGACATGAGAGGCAGGTAGTTGGTGTTTATTAGCATCATTGGGCATGCTCCAGATCAGTTTTCTATGTGAAGGGCAGGGTAAGAGAATGGAGGGGAAAATAGCTCACACATGAGGGTAGAAGCAATAGAAAATTGCGAGGAGAAGCTGAAAGGAGTCTTGCAGCACTCACTGTGGCAATGATGAGCTGTCCCAAATTTGGGAGTGAATTTCTAAAATTTGTCAGTTAAATGTTGCTTGTTATTTTTCTCCATACTTAATGGCAGGTGACTTCAGGTGCTTTTGTGTACTCTTTAGACCCAAAGGATGTTTGACAGCTATTCTCATTGTGCATCCAGCATATAAGCTGTTCTAGTTTGGTTTAGGAAAGAAAAGCTGGTTTAATGATTCCATCACCATGCAGCACTTAATAAAATAACACAGTGTCTTTCCTGCACGTGCTCCTCCCAGCTTGTTTTCCAGCTTACCTTTTTTAAAGTGCCTTTCTAACATAGGTATCCAGATGTGTTTTCATTGGGCTGTTTTTTTTTTTCTTTGTAGGTGAAAAAGTAGAAAATAAGCAAGTCCTTGTGAACAAATCCATGCCGACTGTGACTCAGACACCTCTGGAGGGAAGTAGTGTGCCTCAGCAGCCACAGTACAAAGATGTGCCAGTAACGTATGTCGCTTTAGACCTTTAGAGCTGGGGCAGGCACTGAAGCAAGGGTGTCTGAGAAAACACTCACTTCTAGAAAAGTTAAAGGGAAAAAGTTCCCTCTGCAAAGCAGGTGTAGTTCTGAAAATAAGAAGTGCCTAGCCACTTAAGTGCTGTTGTTAGATTCTGAAACCTGAAAGGCTGGAATTGCAAAGACATGGAGAAATCTTCCTGGAATTATGCATGTAGAAAGGAATCACTGAGAAGGTTCCCAGGAGAAACCAAGGACAGAGCTGAGGAAGTGGTAGAGGGCATATGAGTCACTCACGGATGAAGTGATGGAGAAACAGGGGAAAAGCAGGATGAGTGGAAGGGCAGAGAACACATGCATGCTAGTGAGGGGGCACATCTCCTCACCACTGACTCCCACAGAAAATGGCCAATGCTGACTGGTGCTGAGCTCTCACTGCCATCGAGGAGGCTGAGAGATGGTGGCCTTCCTGTCTCAGAGCCTGACACTCAGCTCATTGTAACCACTTCTTTGTCAATGCACCAGTGAATGGGAAAGGACAGGCAATTAGAATTCTTCCAGTCTTGTGCTGACAGAACAGGAGAGGGTTTCTGAGGTGTGAGATGAAAATTCTGCATTAAATATGTTAAAGAAATAAGAGTTTTGCACTGTTTCATCAGGAGTAATCTTGGCAGTTTGCTAAATTAGCAGAGACAGTCAATTGATGCACAGATCAGAAAGGCAGGATTAGCTTGGCTGCAGTTTAGTATGTTAACCAACAGAAAGCTGTAGTTTTACAAGATATTAAAAGTGAGGCAACAATGTAACTATCAAGAAGAAAGAAATAATCTAGGCAGGTAAAGACATGGATCTGGGGCTTTGACTTTTTGTCATTGTTTGACCATCTCAGCTACCTGAACTGACACAAAGTAGTCACCTACCTAAATAAGGTATTAAAATCTGTTTCACCCTCATTCTATAAATACAGAAAAAAAGCCCATACCAGAATAATTTCCTTCCTACTCTTCTCTTTTTTCCTCCCTTTCCAGAATCTCTACATCTCAGACTCTGGTGTTCATCTCTGTACGTTATATAGTATGTTCTGTGCTCGGTTCATTTCCACACCTGCCCCTTACACATGGTTTCAGTCAGGATATTATGCCTTAGTTTTGTTCTTAGATACTCATGGTATATTCCTGAAACTCCCTTATTCGACTGTAACTTTTGTTAGTCAGAAATCTGCAAGACACTAACTAGAAAGTTGTTTTTTCCCCATCAAGGAGAGGCCACCTGACCAAAAAGCCTCATTGTGGCTTTTTGTGCTTTACAAGTTCAGCTTAATTCTGCCTTTGTTTCTCTCGTACTTTGTCACTGGAACTTTACACACACATAGTAGACTATAGTTTGACCAGAAGCTTGAGTTTGGTTCATAGACCTAAAATTCGTGTTTTTCCTTCTTGTACTAGCTACAAAGGAGCAACTGATTCTTATATTGAAAAAGTAATGATTTCATCAAATGCAGAGGATGCTTTCTTGATCAAAATGTTGTTGAGGCAAACTAGACGCCCAGAAATCGGAGATAAATTCAGCAGTCGTCATGGGCAGAAAGGTAAGCTACACACTGCATAAAACTGAATGCATTTTGGGTATGCCTGCTTTACATGCTTAACATCAACCATGTTTGCATTTGATTGATTCAGATCTGTTGTAAATGCAGCTGTAGAAGATCATATCCTTTTCTGTTTGTTAAGTTCGCCTTATTTAGCAATTCTGATAAGCATTGATGTGTTTTTCCTGATTGTATTTTCGAGATGGCTTTTCATCTAAAAATAATTCTCACTGAGACTCCCAAGTGATTGGGAAACCAGTACCTGTTGAAGGCTTCAGAAAGTAAATAGCTGTGTATTCTTGAGTTTCTTTTTAAAATGAGGTCTAGTTCTTGCACAGGATGTAGGATAGTTTTGGTAAGTGAGGGGGAAGATCATTATCCGCAAGGGCAAAGTGCTGAGCAATTGAAATGGTTCAACTGCACCATTCCTTCCTTCTCTCCAGAAGGATTCTCCTTCAGAAAGATTTGTGTGAAGTCTCTTTCAAATAATTTTTTAATGTCACACACAACAAAGATGTGTTATTCTTTAAAGCCTGTGACTGCTTTTACAGCAGAGCCCATTTCATGTGTTTTGAGCTTCGTGTAATTAGTCCTTTCTCCTTTTAAGTGCATTTTAGCTGCAAGTTATTATATAACAATACAATCAGCACTGTGCAGGGTTGTACAGTAGCCTACAGATTACATTAAAGAAGCTGCTTGGTTAATGATGATAAATATCTATGGGTATTTGCATGAAAAAACTTTAAGCAGGTAAGATTTTTTTCCTAGTTTGGGCTGTTGATGAGCACCTATTGAAATAGTTGAATGGAATTTAGAGTCATAGAGCCATAGAATGGCTTAAGTTGGAAGGGACCTTAGAGATCATTTACTCCAGTGTCCCTGACAGGGACAAGGGCACCTTCCTCTAGAGGAAGTTGCTCATGGCCTTATCCAATCTGACCTTAAACACCCCCAGGGAGGAGGCATCCACAGCCTTCCTGGGCAACCCACTCCAGAGTCTCACCACCTTTGTACTGATGACCTTCTTTCTAAGATCCAGTCTAGACTTATTCCCTCAGCTTAAAATGATTCCACCTTTCCTATTACTAGACAGCCTTATGAAAAGTCCCTCTCCAGCCTTCCTGTAGGATCACTTCAGATACTGGAAGGAAAATAGAACTGATTTCATACATCTCCAAAAATGAAGAAAAAGGGTGCTCCACAGATCTAGAACCATCAGAGGAAAGAAGGTGGAGGAGTGATGGAAGTAAACAGAACTGTGTCAGGGAGTCTGTAATATGACTTCAGGAAGCAGGGGGCCTTGCATAGCACTAAGTGCACATAGCTCATCTCAGCAGTGTAGAGCAATCTCACTGTAGAGGTCTTGAAGGACAGACATCTCGTGAGTACTTTTCCTGCTCATCAAACCTTGATATTTGTGCTCAAATGCAGAAACAAGTAAGGCACACTGTATTGGAATCTGTTTTCTTTGGTATTCCAAAAGTTGTAGAAAGTTAGTAATTTTTTTTGAAGCAAAATACCTGTGGAAATCCTATGGTAATGAAAAACAGCATCCTGAGTGCTGTAGGGAGCTTTGAGGAAACCTGCAGTTGTGCCTGGCATTGCTTCAAAATGTTTGATCCCCATGTGTCTGTGCTTTGAATCAATAATAATAATAAGCCAAATGCATCAATTATTCAGAATACCAAATATCCCTTAGCTTGGTTTTGGGGATATGAGAGGGGACATTGCAGCATTTACATTACAGGGTTTGCAGGTGTGTGCTTCTTAGCTGTCAAGTACAGCAATCTGTAGTAATCTCTTTTGCTGAAGGGGTTGATCATGTTGTAGATTATTACATTTTACAAGGATATGTAGCCTTCCTGGTAGTAATGTCTCAGTTCACTGGCTTGAAAAGATGTTCCAAAGGAGAGGTGTGCTTGGTGGAGAAGACACATGTGTTAGACACCAACAAAAACTATACTGACAAGAAGAGTGTAGTTCCCTCTTGCCACTTCAGTACACAGCAAAGAACCAGATACTGACATTAACATTAGACTACAGGCCGTGGTAGATCTGGAGAAGAGGCACGAGAGGGGAAAATCTTCCTTGCTAGCTGTTTAAAAATACATCTTGTAGCATACCTCTTTGACATCAGATTGAGGAAGGATCAGTCCTAACTGATGG
This sequence comes from Semnornis frantzii, assembly GCA_013399775.1. Taxonomy (NCBI): domain Eukaryota; kingdom Metazoa; phylum Chordata; class Aves; order Piciformes; family Ramphastidae; genus Semnornis; species Semnornis frantzii. Next base: position 73,312 of record VWYK01031768.1, on the reverse strand, counting down.
ATTTGCTGATCTTAAAGGTCTTTTCCATCTGCAGTGATTCCATAACAGGTGAGTACAGGCAACTATGAAACAGAAATCGATACTAACGGTTTAACATTTTCCATGGAGAGTTTTAATTAGTCCTGAATTTGTTCTCATCGTCACCTGAACAGAGGCAATTACCACTTCAAGTTTAATTTGTGAATCTCAGCTTTAAGCCCATTACAGGGCCATTAAAGCCTGTGATGAGCTTAAACTAACAAGCACCTTGATTCAGTGAGGAGAAAGCACATTTCTCTCTGTGTTGTCAGTCTTTCTGGAAATGCTTTATTTTCTAGGAGGAGTACATGAAGATGAGATGTGATTTTGTGGGATTGTATTAGTAGTTTTTAAAGTAGCTAAATATGTGCAAAATAAGAGATTATATAAACACATTTCTCATTTTTTTCCTTACTCCAAATATAGTTGTATTTCCAAGCTGTTATGTTGTCACTGGGCAGAAGGAAGCAGAGTAAGAGAATGAGAAATGTCTGGGATACGACAGATTAAATCTCACAAACCAGCTTTAACCTTTTGTTATAAAAGGACCGTTTCTTAAGTCTGTAGCAGACTTTGCAGGCCTCTGTAATAACACAGACCTATGCCACTGCCTTTTTATTTGCTACTGTCTTTGTGTCCTCTCACATGTCAACATCATATTGGCAAGAGGTCACCACTTCTGGCCTGTCCACCACACCCTCCTTTCATGCAAGCCTGTGGTTTAAGTACACTTCTTCTGAAAGCTAGCTTTTCCTTCAAGACCTGTCAACAAAGAAGTATATGGGAAGAAGAAAAAACCCAACAAATGAAGCCATCTTGTTACGTTCTGAAATGCAAACATTTTGCTCTATTTCAACATTCATCATCAAACCAGACATTGCAGTGAGATCTTTGGGGCTGAGAGTGTCCTTTTAGTTGATAAAACCCATAAATTTTTGCTGTTTACAAATAAAGATCTGCCTGCCAAGGAGGATTTGTTTGTTTTAGCTATATTGCATCCTCTGTTTTCCAGGATAAAGAAACTTATTTTGGTTAATAATTCTGTTTTTTTAATCTTGCATTTTCCAAGCAAAGTCACTTTTCAAAGCACAGAAAGCTAAAGGATTGTTAAGCTAAAGAAGCTTCATCTGAGTTCCATACAAACTAAATTATTATATTTCCAGATTTCCTCTTGCTTTGCTACAAATCACAATGAGGAAGAAGTTGGGCTCCTTTGATGTGAAAAAAAGCAATATATCACTTCTCTGAAAGAACATTTCTCAGTCTCTCATGTGAAAAAGGATTAACACCTCCAACAAAGGTCCTGTAGATCACAGAACTAAGCAATACTGAACAGTATTCCTGAGGAGTGGAAAAACTGTATTTAAGCAAGAGCTTGTTTGAACTGGCAAACAGAAGCTTTTTAATAGCTGAAATCTAAGATAAAGGATTAAACTTTTCTGAAGTATCTGCACTTAAACTACTCTCAAGACAAGGAAGCGAGTTTAAATTCCTGAAAAATGGTCTTTGTTTTTCTAAATGAACAATGTTCTTTAGTGGCAAAGCAAAATCCATTCACAGTATTGTCCACTGCAGAAGCTTCATGGCAGGACCACTTCTCTGCCAAACTGACCTTGCTTGCTTTTGAAAACTTTTGCTGATTTGAGCATCTGCCTTCTGCTTGCCTAACTTCGTAGTCGAGAGCAACTTCTCTTTTGAATGTGTGCTTGTACTGTACAAGTAAGCAGAATGTGTAAAGTAAGATGTTAGTTTCAAATGGCTAATTACATCACTTCTCTCCATCCTACAAGTCAGACTTAGCACTTTAATAAACTATCAATGTGTTCATAGGAATGAAATGGTTGATGTGGCATTAAAAAGAGATTGCCATTATCAGCTTCAGGAATGTGGGGTGATTAGTAGTTATTAGGCATCAAGAAAGGCAGAAGTTTCTTACCTTTATTTTTATCTTCAGAAGTTGACTATGCAACAAGAGGATGTCAGGATGCCATTCAAGCGTCTCATATCGTTTTGCTGTTTATGTTTAACAAAGCCACTACTTAGCTTGCTGTCTTAAGAAAATTACAGCATTTTTTTATCTCAAGCAGCAAACAGGTAACCTTCTGACCTTTTCAGTAAATCCTCAACTGAACCTCTGAAATTAGGGTGATTTAGCATTTTATGGCACAGAATAAAAATCTCTAGTTCTGTTTCCAAATAGCGTATCCTGAACACACATTTTATTAAGCTCTTGACTCATTCAGCCATGTGTATTTTGTAAAGTTCCTATGGTTATTGTTTTACAATAGCTGCTTCCAGAAGCATTGTAAGGGTTTCAATTAATCAGGTCTTTGTGTGCTTCAGACTATGCAAATTTATCACATCAGACCATTCAGCAGCTCATGGGAAAGCAGTGTACAAACTGTATTGTCTTCTAGCACCTCCTCTCATTTAGAGTGATGTTTTTAATAAGAAAACTAATCAAGTTTACTTATGCATTATTTATCTGTTCATTTTAATTCTGTTCTTTACCTCTTATGTCAAATGGGATGTAGCAAGTGATACGATAGATCAGTGAATGATTCAATATTGAACAAAGCTTCTGTGATGCAGCAGGTTTGTTTTTCTTCTGGGTTTGTTTTATGCTTAGTTAGCCAACGTAGTATGTAATTAGGGAGTTTGGAAGCAGGCTTCCTGTCTCGTTTAACCTTACTACTTTTGCAAATCTCTTTGTCGCTCGTCCACGATGTATGGCACTGTGTTAGAGCTGCAGATTCTCTTCTTTAGCTGACCTAGTCTGGTTTCTCAGGAATATTTCCAAATTCTGCCAAATCTGATGAATCAAAAGCAAATGCCTTTCAAGTTAGTTTGAGCTCTTTTGCCACCGTATCATTGGAACGAGTAAACAAGCACGTTTAGTAATGCACTGCTTTTTATCTTGCTGATAGAAACTGCTATTACTGCTGCTTCTATTCACTTGGTCTCCTTTGCACTCTAATGTCCCTCCTGCTGGTAGTAATTAGTTTTCTATATTAGGTTGTTTTGACTTATTTGATTTTTTTTTTTCATTTGGCATGTGTGTGTATAGAAGGTGCCTTATCGTAGCCGGTGAAAAACTTTCCCATACTGTTGTGTTTTGTCCCTGCACCCTCCCTGCTGCCCCCCTTCCCCCTCTCTGCTGAACTGCTGTTTTACAAGTCTGTGTTCACGTTTGTCAGCAAACTGTAAAAGCAACCACAAAAAACATATCCATTCTGGAAACCTCAGTTTCTCCTGATAGCAAAAGGAAAAAAAAAACCAACCCAGACAAGCAAACAAAACAAAATACTTTAAGGAGAAAAGTACAAGGGTGAGGGGATCCTCATGCTCTGTCAGGGCCTTGCTGAGGTACGTGGGTGTTGAGATGCTGCTGGGATAGAGGCAGATAGCATGTGTGAGGATGGGGGCCATCATGCATAGTCAGAGGGCTGTCATTTATTGGCTGGCATACAATAGCATTGAAGAAGCACTGCCTATGGCTGGTTTATACTTGCACTTTAAACTGCTGTGGATGCCTGCTCTAAGTGTGTTCTAATTTAAACTCTTGTTTTTGCAGGCAACTGCCAAGTTTATTAATCCACTGCTTTTTCTGAGAAGGATGTCTTAAAAGAATTTGTTATCACGTTCACTAATTTTTCATCCAAGGTGACATTAGAAAATTTGTATACAAAGATTTTTTCCTAGAATTTGAATTTTTTTTAGTTGATAAAAATGGGATACAACAAGCTGCTGGATGCTTTCTTGCTTGAACATAAACCCCTCATGTTAGTCCACATTAAAAATATTTTGTTTGTTTGTTTGTTTCACCTGCAGCCTTCTCTGGTTGCCCATGTTTGATTTTCCTCACAGAGAAGACCTGCAGAGTGTATGGGTGAGAGCAGGTTCAGGCCCAGCACATTATAGTGTTACTCTGAAATTTCAGATGCAGCATATATAAAAATAGAGGGGAAGGGAAGTGAATGGAACTAAATAATTTTTTATGTCCTCTTTGAATGCTGGGGATCAACTTTCCTGTCATGTCTCAATGAGTAACAATTAGGAAATCTTAATAATCTGTAGCAAAAGCCACAGAGCAAAGTTACCTGCTAGTTTGAGTGTGTCTCATTTATGAGTTTGTAAACATTATATGAGGAGAAGTTGGGCAGCTCAGTTTTGAAATGCAGTTCATATTTGGACAAAGCAACATTTGGAACCCAAGGCTATCTCAAATCTGGCTTCTGCTTTGCCATTTCATTAGCCAGTTGCAAGTGGTAATTCCACTTATGTGGATTAATTCACTTGATCACTTTTTTGCAACTGTTCAGCAATGCAGAACTGCTAGGCTTGCCTTGTGCTGCCCTGCTGCAAACCCTGGCTCAGCAATCGGGGAAGAAAAAGAGTAGCAAACAGAAACTTACAGGGAAGACCTCCAAGCGTTAGTTTCCTAAAGAGCTTCTGAAGGCGAGTAACTGCCAAATAAAAGCAGGTTCACATGTTTTAATGAACTGCAGTCACTTGCTCTTAGAAGCAGCATTGTGCATAGGAAAGATGTCTTTCAGCTTTTTTATCAATCTTTTATGAGAAAGAATCAACTTTCTTACGGCACAGGAGAGGAAAAAGCTTCTCTGTCCTGTTCTCTAAATACACATGGACTTGCTATAGATCTCTTATAAACTCAGCAGCCTCTTAAAATCCACAAATTTAGAGTGAGGTTTTATAGCTTTTTCTTCCCCACTCCCCCCCTATAAAATAGAAACTTTATAAATGGTGTAGTGAGCTTCACGTTGCCGGATTCTGTCTAAATATTTTGTTTTTAACTTCTAAGCTCATTATGCTGTCTTTGTGTTAACTTGTATTAAAATCTGTCAGCTATGACTGGTCTCATAACCACAGTCAGCGGACCAGAATAAGTTAATTATTTACTTGTGTCACTAGTGCTCTTCATCTAATGAAATGCACAGCTGTGTTAGATCTGCAGTTGGGTGTGTAGGTCCCATTGTTATACAAGTCAGCGGAGGGTAGAAGCCGCTATGATGGAGAGCCCTCAGTTCTTTCTGCTGTTCTGCCTTTCTGTGTCGATTTCATGGATCTTTTATCATTCACTTTCACACAAAACAAACAACACAGTGGCTGTCTGCTATGGGAACCAACTTGGCATATAAAAGGTTTTCAGAGCCTAAAGTAATTTTAAGTTAGCTGAGATTTAATTTTTGGCTTACAGGTGGTGCAAAGTCCAGATGCAGCGTAGCGGTTTCTTAGAAGTAAATGTGAATAAGGCAAAATCTGCATGCGTACATAAGAAAGATTTTATGTATGTTTAGGATTAAAAATGCTGTGTGCAGGAGAGGTAGTGAGTTCTCTTTGCTTGATTTTCAGCAAACGATTGCTGCTTGGAGGGGAGGGGCAGGAAGGATGTTATTGATTTATAATAACGAGACAATGAACATTAATTTCACTATGTTTAAAAACTAAGTTCAGCACACACCCTGCTCCCTTTGCCCCAGACACTCCAAACTTTTTTTTTTTTTCCTCCCTTCCCCCATACTTACTATTCTCATGCTATTAACTACAGTCCCATACACCTATTCCTGTCTTGCTTGGACAGTAGAAGAGGAGCTCCCTCCTGAGCAGACGCCAATATCCCCCTGTGAACTGGCTGGTCGGGGGATGCCTTTTTAGGGATGTAACCAGCACCCTCAGTCTTCCAGGAGCCCCCTCCGCTCCAAGACTGTGCCCAAAGCGTGCTCTGGCACTTGCAGCAGCCTGATCTCAAATAGCTTGCAGACTTTCAGCTCTAAGGGCTTCTGGAAGAAATTGTCCAACTGAAACAGTAGCTTTGGTTCAAAGAAATATGAGCTTAGGCAGCTGCATTTTAGCACCTGAATTTGAATGTTAGCTCTCTTGATCGTTTATAGCTGCAGTATGTTGATCTGCAGAATTCACTGCAGAAATAGTTGTAACGGTCGGAAGGAAAATTTTCTGATGTATGATGGATTATTTTAAATGAGTTTTCATGATTCTGTTTAATGTTTCCTAAATAGTTTTAGAGTTTAGGGGTTGGTGTTTTTTGGGTTGTTATTTTACCACCAATGGTGATGGAGACTGAAAAACACTTCCGGAGTTTTTAAAGGTACAGTTTGTGTTCATAAACAGGCAAAATAGAAGCAGTCTGAGGAATGAATTGTGCTTTGCAATTCATCAAAAGCAATCTTCGCACAGCAAATAAGTGCTGCTTGAAAAAAATCTTTGAGGGTTGGGTTTTTTTTCCCTACTTACCTCCTCTTGGGCCCTGTCAAATTCGTGACTTGATTTGGTTTTATTCACGGTGTTTAGCAGAGATACATATGGTAAATTTTGACTCCAATAATAGTTTTGTGTGTCCAAAAACATACTATTAGAACCCAAATTTCTTCTTTTCTTTTTTGTCGTCTTCTCTTTTTTGTGTGTTTTTTTTTTGTGGGGTTTTTTTTGGGGGGGGTGGGGGCATTTTGTTTTTTCCCCTTCAGGTAATTGTAGTGTCAGTTTTAAAAAGGTCTTCCTTGATATATTCCAGTCTGACTGGCCAGAAGTTTCTGATTGCCTCTGTAAACTGTATCTAAAGCTTTCTTCCCTAATTTGCTAACTCACAAATCACTGGGAGCATTATGTAAGGGTATGCTAATTTTGCCAGTCCTGTCACCAGGGCTGTAGCCCGCAGGTTGTAAGCACTGGTCATGGTAATGAATCTGGGTAAAAAGTGATCCATGAGAAAGAGAGGAGGAGGAAAACACTAAAGAAAATCTGGCGATGAGCGTCGGCCCTGCTGGTGGTTTGCGTTCCGTGAATTGAAATGTTCTCTCTTCTGCAGGGGTGTGTGGACTGATTGTTCCCCAGGAAGACATGCCATTTTGTGATACAGGGATCTGCCCGGACATCATAATGAACCCTCATGGCTTCCCATCGCGCATGACGGTTAGTGGTTGTGTCGCAATTAAAGGGACAGTGTCCCCCGAGAGGGAGAGGGAAGCAGATTAGCCACAAGAGACGACCAAAAGTTTGCAACGTGGCTCCACTGAGCATATTCCACAATGATGGTGCCACACACTTGCCTTCCTACAAGTGTTGAGCCCTCTGGTTTGAAACGTCCCTGATTGTGCCTCATTTTCATTTTGATCTCTATCAAACTAATGGGAAAGCAGCTGAATACCTCACTTGCAGCCTTTGGCTTTGAAAATTTCTTGTTCTCCCTCTTCCTTCTCTTGCCTGTACCCGCTGAAGTAGCTGTGAAGCAAAGGTTGGAGGCAAGATTCAGTAATAGTTCCAGGCCTGTATAACATCTGCTTTTGCACACGCCTCCCTGGAGCTCATACATGTTGTGCACTCGTGCTGCAGAGCCACACAACATACCTCACAGCCTGGACTTTATGTGAGACCTTCACTGATTGCTTTGTACAGCTTCTGATGTTTTTTCTTTGTTGGCTTCGCTTCTTCTGGTCCTTCTGCTGCACTGTATTGTGTCAGCCTCGGAACCTTCTGCTTCCTAAAGCAGAAGGCCACACTGGATCCTGCTCCTCTTCTAGACAGCTGAAAAAAGATGGAGCTCTCTGACTCTGCACCTTAAAAGTGTGCCCAGACCCTGTGATGAATCTGGTTTCCTCCCTTCATGTGGAAGCTCTTCTCCCTGTCTTGGGCGTCTTTCACTTCTCCCGTTGCATGCAATAATCCAGGCTGCCAACCTGGACACTTTGCTTGGCTGACTTTTATGCTGTTACCAATCCAGCAATGTGAGCAGACTGCTAATTCTGCCTTTCTTTGCACAGGTAGGAAAGTTGATTGAGCTCCTGGCTGGAAAGGCTGGGGTCCTTGATGGCAGATTTCACTACGGAACAGCTTTTGGAGGCAGTAAAGTTAAGGATGTGTGTGAAGATCTCATTCGCCATGGTTATAACTACCTAGGGAAGGACTACGTGACATCTGGTATCACTGGGTAAGGGTCTGCTGTATAGATTTAGGTGTTTCAAGGGAGTGGAGGAATCCTGTTGAGACACATCTGAATAATCTTCTCATGTCTTAGAGCTCAGGAACTTTCTCTGAGTTTGCAAGCTGCTCTGTGAAATGGAGGGAAGATGCCAGAGGGTGGTGCACTTCTTGTTTTTGTGGTGTTTTTTTTTTTCCTTCTTTTTTGCTTTCTTCAAGTATTTTGGGGTTCCACATTTTAAGAATTATTAGTATTTATGTGGTGGTAATGTGAATGGCCCTTGTAGCACATACGAAAATTTCCCAACCTCTACTATAGGACAAAAAAAGTAAAATCAAAGTTTTCTTCGATTTCTTTTAGCAACAAATGTTACATATACTTGGAATCAGATGAGCATATTCACATTGACTTTAATGGTACTGTAAAACGTGGATTTGGAGGCAGGTGTCTGTTTCTTGGGCATATTTTGTGTGTGCTCTCTTTTTTTCTTTCGATTACACAATGATTCAGTCTGCCATAGCACTCTAATCTGCAAACTTCCTGCTGTGTGGATCGAACTGGTTTCTGAGACCCAGAGTTCAAAGAACGTTAAGATAGTTTCAGGAACAGGAAAAGGCCATATGGCTTCACATGCCTGCCCTTCCAAAATGTATCTTAATCCTGCCTTCCTGCTATTTTTATTATGCTCCCAGTCCTCCTCTTCTCAAGGAACAAATTTAGGTCTCTTTTCTAAGTTGTTTTTTTGTAATATTTTGTTGTTTTAATTGCCCTTCCTACCAACGTATTCCATATGCTCTTTGTTTTAGAGAGGTGGTTTTGTTTTCCTTACCCAGTCCATATTCCATAAATTGTATATCAAGTATCCTGGTGTTTGAAACACTTCCTGTTGACACATCATGGTAACTTTCAGTAAATGAGACACTAACCTTGTTTCCTAGGGAGAATAAAATCATCTGACTCTAAAAATCCCCATCCCCAAACTTCAACTTTGTAGTTGCCTGTGGAGAGGCTTTGCTTTAGGACACTGATACTCTTCCAAACAGATTTCACATGCATAAGCTATTTCTTATAAAATTTGAAGGCAAATTTCATAACAGTATGGAAGTTTGCAGATTCCAAGTGTCTAGTTAAGTTTTATTTTCCTCAGTAGGCAGCTGTTGGATAACTCTGTCTCATGTCAGTAATGACTGTGAATGGAGATGCAGTGCTCTTGTTTCCTGCTTGTTTTTACATTGCACATACATCTTAAAAAAACAAAGACAGTGCTAAGTTGGTTTGTCTGGGTTAAATCTGGTGGTTCTTGGTGCTGAGAGGGGTACCTGGGAAATGACTGTTTCCAGCTGTTGCTTTCTGGTCTTTAGGTGCTTATGCTGTTTTACAGCTGAGGGAGTTTTAAACACAGAATTTTTTTGCTATTTTTCTTCATCTCATAGAATGGAGTAACCTCCTCAGCACTGCTTACAGATGTTCCCCAGCTGGTGCAAGTGCCTGAACATGGTACTTAAGAGCTCTTTTACCTGGATTGTCTAAACCTCCAGTGCCAACAAGGGCAGTGATTTTTGTGCTATGGGTACAGCTGCTGAGCAGTACTGCAGAGGCAGCTGTGCTAATGCACAACTTCACAGGGAGGGTTTTCACCCATCTGGATCTTGGATTGTGGCTTCAAAGTGGTGGCCAGAGAGAATTAGTGGATGGGAAGAATGTCAAAGTCATCGTGTACCAGTGCTAAGCTTTCCTTGCAAATCCTAACTCCCTACAGTGCTCCTATAAAAATAATACTTGGAGCATTTATGCTGTATTAGTTTACATATATGCTTGCCATGGTTTAGGGTGTGAATGGTAAAGTGAAGGAATGTAAATAGGAATATCTTAAGTCACTCTTTAGGTCTTTATTGGTTCTTCATGACACTATTCAAGCAGTCCTGCACAGACAGGCGAGGGACTTGAACATGATACAACCAAAACAGACAGCTGGAGCTGTAGCAGCCTGTCTGTACAGTGTATGGCCAGAGTTCAGGAGCTTGTTCCTCTCTAGGGTGGATACAGCAGTGTGTGATGCTGGAAGTGTAGTGCTCTTGTGTTCAGAAGGGTTGCCTGGGGGGTTTTCAGACTGATTACCCTAAAAGCCCAAAGACATTTTTCTAGGACTCACTGCAGGAGGGTTGGAGTTGGATGTCCTTTGGAGGTTCCTCCCAGCCCAAAGCATTCTATGGTTCCCTCATTGTTTCAGATTCCTGCTGCAGACCCTCTTGTGTCTCTTAAGGTAAGTAAGTGCTAACTGTGACTGTTGGTTTTGGTTTGTTTTTTTGCTCTTTCAGGGAACCTTTGGAAGCATATATCTATTTTGGCCCTGTGTATTACCAGAAACTAAAGCACATGGTGTTGGATAAAATGCATGCAAGAGCTCGAGGACCCAGAGCAGTGCTCACCAGGTATAGTTGCAGGTTAAGCACAAAATGCTTGTGCACATTCAGAAATGTGCCCAGCTAATTGGGTGGTGTAAAACAAAATTTGTTTACCTTTTGATAGGTGATGCAAAATGATATTACCTGTTAATATAGTTACAGACAGACAGCTCTCACAGTAGACTGTGGCAGGAGGTTGTTCTGAATGTCCTGATGTGATCTATGTGGTCCAAGGCTGAGTTTGCTTCTCAGGCTTCAGTTAGCAGTTGCTAAAAATACCACCTGTGTACACTGTGGTGTTTCCTGTCACATTGCTGATATTGTAGGTGTTTTAGGAAGACTTTTCTTTTCTTTAGCATTTGTACTTTTACAGAATAGGTTTTGAGTAGAAAGAAGGAACTTCCAATATTTCAGCATGCTTTAGTTAACTAATATTGATGTGGCCCATGTCTTCTTCACCTGTCAGAGCAAGGCAAATGCATTGGCTCCTAGTGTAATGCATTAGAGTGATGTGTATCCTTGGTATACTGCACTTTGCAGGCTCTTCAACTCTCTCCTCTTAACACAGGCAGCTTCTACCTGTTGATGCTAGTAAAGACCAGAGGGACAGTTCTCTGTTTTATCTAGAATCATAGAATAGAGTCATAGAATGGTTTAGGTTGGAAGGGACCTCAAGGATCATCCAGTTCCAACCCCCTGCCATAGCCAGGGACACCTCCCACTAGCACAGGTCAC
>VWYK01031768.1:43335-62168 GCA_013399775.1 Semnornis frantzii | reverse complement strand
CAGGCTGCAGAGCCCCAACTCTCTCAGCCTGTCCTCACAGCAGAGCTGCTGCAGCCCTCTCAGCATCTTGGTGGCCTCCTCTGGACCCACTCCAACACTTCCATGTCCTTCCTGTGCTGGGGGCTCCAGAACTGCACACAGTAGTCCAGGTGGGGTCTGACAAGAGCAAAGGGGCAGAATCCCCTCCCTTGCCCTGCTGCCCACACTGCTCTTGCTGCAGTCCAGGACACAGTTGCTGCCTGGGCTGTGTGCACACTGCTGGCTCACTTTGAGCTTTTCATCTGATAGAGAAGTATCTTTCTCATTTGCTTTTCACTGCATATTTCCTATGGCTTTTGGCTTTCCAGCCTCTCTCTCTATGCTATCCGTCTATGCCATGCTATCTCTAGGACAGGCTGAAGGTGTAAGTAAACACAAGTGGTTGAACTAGGAGAGACATCACAAAAAGTCTTTGTTGATTCTCGGCTGAACTTTTCCACCAGCCACGTTAGGAAGAGCAAGTGTCATACAACTGCTACTTCTACCTCAGCTGCCTGCCCATGTGAGTATCAGTAACATTCCCAAATACTGGGCTCTCTGCCTCCTTTTCTGTTCTTCAGTGTTAGTCACATGCTGGTGCTTCACACAAAAAGAAAACTTGCTGTCTTAGTGCAAGGTACATGCAGCTGGTTCGCTGGGGCTCTTAACTTGCTCAGATCACTTGATCTGCTTTTTCATTGTCATTCAGCTTCTCAGCTGTTCAGAGATACTGAATTTAAAGGAAAGCTAAATCCCAAGTCAAAGTAATGTTTACATGTAAAGATGAAGGTAGTGTGATTTCCTCCACTCCTTACTTTCTTTGAATTCTTTGTTCCAGTCAGTAGCATCATAGTATGTTGCTAGGGCTCTTTGTTTGACTTTCAGGAAAGCTAGTGGATGTTCAGTTTGTGCTGCCTCTTGACTAGTCTTTTAGGCATTTGCTTTTTTCCTCCTCAATTAATTAAACTTTTGTTACTGCCATTGGCCAGTGCCTAGAGAGCTGTGCCAGTTTTCATACTCGACTGTTATTACCCATTGCACTTCCTGGAGAGTGGATTCTCCCTAACATTGTTTTTTCACTCCAAAAAGTAATCCTGTAACAGCTTCCAACATAGAATTCGGCTGTCATTGTCTTGAAATGCCTTTGATTAAATACCAAATGTACCTTAACTGACCGAGCAAAGCTGTATTTCCATCTGGAATAAGGCAGAAGACTTGAATTTCTTTTGGCACCACTGATTCTAGATACTGATTAAAACAAGACTTTGTGGAATTACAAAGCAGCACTCTTTGTCAACAGAGTCAAAAACCACCAGGATGTTGCCTTCTGAATTGGTATTTGTTAAATGAAATGCTATGCTCAATTTATTTGCCATGAGTAACTGACAACTAATGTAAGACGTAGTTCTATATATGGTGTTGCCTAGGTACCCAGTCCTGCTACATCTTTTTAATAGATAAACTGCTTTTAGTTTCCTTACAAGAGATCAATAGAAGCTTCCTGCATGTGTAGTTGTTTTGATGGACACTGTCAGAGCTGCCACCTGCATGTCTTTTGAACTTACCAGATATGCCAGTTCCTATTGTACTGCAGGGGAGCACTGATGACCCTGGTCAAGGCTCTCTTCTGCACTCTGGGGTGTGGGAGCATGGCAAACCCTCCTCCTTCAGGCACTGCTTCTCTAGGTAATACTTCTTGGACATCAGTGTTCGAGCCAACAGCTCTATTTCAAATTAGCCACTGGTTTTCTGTAGCAGGGGCAAGAGATCTGCTGTGATCTACAAGGCCTACTCTTGTTCATGAGGCTGAACTTAGGTTCCCCCACTGGCCAACGAAACAAGACACAGGGCTGCAAAGCTGAACCCAACCTTCTTCCAGAAAATGCAGAATTGGTGCTAATGAATTCTTAATGTGCTTTAAAGCACTGACAAGGATTGTGTTAAGCTTTTCTCTTTTTCTAAATGCAGCAGTTAACTAATATGAAGACTACTTACCCTTTTTTTTCTTCTTTAATAATCACTGTACTTTATTTGGCATTTAAGAATCATACTAACCTTAAAAAATATCTTTAATGAATTCCAAATCTTATTTTCAAGAGTCTGCTTTGTTTTCAGAATGTTACATGTAAATTTAAGAATGGAAGTAGTTGCCCAGGGCAACAGCTGCAGTGTCTGTGTGTATAGCAGGAAAGGAGAAGCACAAACAGTGGTTTAACATTTTAAACAACCTTTGGTATGAGGAATTTTCAAACTTGTGAGGTGAAAGGAACATCTGATAGACTCTTCAAAAACCCAACCTCAATACCTAAAGTTTTGTTACTTCAATGAATTATGTTTTAGGGAAAGAAGTTTTAGTTTATTTTGGGTTTTTTAGTGTGGTCATTTTGGCAGTAGGAGTGAAATACTTAGGAGCTTAAAACACAAATTAGGTTTGGTTGGGTTTTTTGTTTTTTTTTTTTTTTTTATTGGGGTTTTGGTTTAGGTGGTTTTTCATTGGGGTTTTTTGGGGCTTTTGGTTTGGTTTGGTTGTGGGTTTTTTTGTTTTGGTGCTTTTGTGGTTGTTCTTTTTGCTTATGTTTATTGGGGGGAGTTTGTTGTTCATTTGTTAGGGGGCAGGAGGGGATTTTTGGTTTGTTTTAATGGGCTATCAGCTGCCTTAGAAGTCTGCACCCCGTATCTGTCTGAAGACCCATGGCATATCAACTCTTAGAGGGCTGGAGTTGAGACTCCTATAATTTTTCAGGAGGTTTCAGAGTCCTTTAATTGCATTGAGACTTTATTTGGTCTCACATTAAAAACCTGTCTTGCTGTTATCCTGTGGAAGAACACCTGGAGAAACTTTTGAAGGCAGGCTTGGGCATTAGTATTGTAGAAGTCAGTTGGTGACAGGAGCTCAGTCACTTCTACCACTGCAGCAAAAGTATCTTTAGAGGCCACAACTGCTTTTAAAACCTGCCTCTTGGGCCTGCAGAAGCAACACTGCATTCACCACAGGATCAGTCCTTTAAAACAATGTCTAAACAGCAATGGTGCCATCATCTGGGGAGGGGCCCTAGGCAGTTTAATCAGGAAGTAAACAGCTTCTATCCATTCTCCCAACAGTGGGAAAATTAGAAGGTTGTATGAATGAAAAGGATGATTTTAATTACTAGCAGATTAGTTTTAAGGCTCCAGTGTGGTCAGAGAAAGGGAAACTACTTCCCCTGAAAAACAAATAAAACCTGCATCTTTAGAAATTTTGGTCTGGGCTGGGTTGGTTTGATGTTTTTTCTACACTTCCTACAAAATATTATTAGATGTTAAAGGCTTTTATAAATAATTTTCTCTGAGTTGCAATAAGTTGGCAAAAAGTTATTTTTAATATATTTAGTGTGCTTACCAAATTGAGTTGTTTGAAATAATATATGCAAAATACTCTCCAAAGGTTATGAGTCAGATCTGCCATTGGCTGTTGCAGGTGGATTACACTGCTGCAGGTATCACATACAGCATGTATCATGGGTTTCATGGAGCAGTGAAGCCTCTTCTGATTGTGCAGTTCACTCTCTTTGCTTTCACTTGTCAGGGAATGCACTGAGATCAAAATACTTCATAAAATGCATGCAATGTGTTTCTGCTTCAGGAATTTAAGATTGAGTTTGCTTCGTAGTTCACTCTGGTGTTTGCATGCTAAGTCCTACAGCATTGTGCCAGCACATGAGTGAAGCCAATACTGAGGGAAACTGCAGTGTCACAAACAAGGTGTTAAAAGTTTTGACTGTCTAGCAAAGCAAACAAAAAGCCAAACAGTCATAAGGTTAAGTAATACTTTGCACCCTGCCTTTTGCCTCATGTACTTCAGCATGTACTGCTCTGTTAACACTTTCCTCTAGCACCACGAGGACAGAAAGTCTTTGCAGACAGAAAAGAGAGAGCTTGAGGAACTAGAAAAACAGGAACTTTATGCAATATGCAAATTAGTCAATCAGCTGTCAGACAAGGGGAAAAAAAGATAAATATTACTTTAAAAAAGAAAAGTAGGCTAATAATGAGTTGGTGATATTCATTCTGCTTGAATGCTGCTTTATTTTGGCATTCTCTCTCAGATGAAAAATGGTTTTATTTTAAGAATTTAGCTTTAGCTGTAGTTCAGATGAAACATTTGCTTGTCCATTAGCTGCTGAACGTTGTTTCATTTAGTTAGCTACAAACTATAATGGAAGTCTTGTCAGAAAAGAGTACCAAATCTGTGTCCAGATTGTCTTGGATACTGCACAGTTTCTTTTTGTTTTGCCTTGCTCATCCAGGTTCTGTGAGGTGTGGCCCAATGCCACAGCTGCCACTCACAACACTGCATCGTGTTGCTAGGGCAGGAGCAAAGACACTTTGCATAATGCGTTTGAGAGATCAGCACCTCTGGTTTGTAGAAAGCTGTTGTCTGCTGCCCCTCTACTGCTCCTGCAGTTTGGGGACAGACATTCCTGGAGCTTCTGGGGACAGGCATTCCTGGAGTTTCAGAAAGTGTGTTCCAGAACACTCACTGCATTTTTCCCAAATGCTTCTTCCAAAGGCAACCCACTGAAGGTCGATCCCGCGATGGTGGCTTACGTCTTGGAGAGATGGAACGGGATTGTTTGATAGGTTATGGAGCCAGCATGCTTCTACTGGAGAGGCTGATGATTTCCAGTGATGCCTTTGAAGTGGATGTTTGTGGGCAATGTGGCTTGCTGGGGTACTCTGGCTGGTAAGTGCTTTTGTGACTCACGGTGTGGCCTCCTCACTTCGTGTGACAAGTTTCATGTTTAAAAAAAAACATCCTTGATTTCAGCTGCATAGAGCAAAGTGGTGCAGAGTGGACATGCCTCTGTGCAACAGAGCCTTGTTCTGGATGTGGTGCTGCTCGTTTTAAGGTGCTTTACAGACTCCAGTTAACAGTCCCATGCACCTTAATTAAAACAGAATTCAAAATTGGTGTTTAGAAAATGAGTGATGGGAATGGTTCACTGTTACAGTCTGCTGGAAGTTGGGAGCCAGGGGTCTCTCCTGTTGTGAGAGCACAGGTATTGTGTGCTGCAGCCAGCTGTGCTTGTGGGGAATGCTACCTTCACTGCTGTCTTCCTTCTCATCCATGCAGAGGATTAGCAAATCCTTATCCTCCATAGGGAAAACAACTGTCAGTGTACTCAGAAACGAGGTTACCAGCTAGGCCAGTCATAGATCTCCCTGCTACAATCACGTGTGGAACCTCACAAGGCTGTGGACAGAGAGAGAGGGCACAGAAGAAAACAACAGCTCCTGACTTCTTGTTCTCTAGCCTTGAAGCTCAGTCACAGATGTACCACCTCCTTTGGCTGTGATCTTCTCCAATGCCTTTGCTTTGTAGTCTTGTAAAACGAGGAGCTTCTCCTCAAAGCATCAAATAAACCAAACCCATGCTGGAGCCTGAGACACATACAGTAGCCATCCAGATGGAAATTCATCTGGCTTCTGCCCAGATGCCTTGTCCCTAAGAAACTTATCTCTAGACTAGCTAAAGGTCTTGCTGTCTTACTCTGGGTCCTAAGCCAGTACTGAGGTTATTCCTGCAAACAAATGGCTTTCCATGTAGGGAAAGTACAAAACTGGATGTCAAAACTATGTGGAGCTCACCGTGCATGACACTTTGCTCCAAGTGTCTCTTCAGTACAGTAATCCTGAGATGCTACATTTAAAGTTGCTCTGACTCTTACAGGAAATACACCACTATTGTTAGACAATAAAGTTATTTTTAGGTTCTTCAGAGGTAAAGGAAATGTTTTGCCTTACTTTGGTTTTGGTTTAGCACGGCTGAAAAAAGGAGTTTATGAGATGCGATGTTCTTTCAAGCTTTGTGAAAACAGGTGACCTGGAATCCAATAACTGAGAGTAAAAATTAAATGCTGTGAGTTCCAGTTACAAGTTACTCTAATATTTATGCAAGTGGAAGATGAGGAGTTGGAAGGAAGAGGACAAAGATCATTTCTAAATAGCTCAGAAGAATATTGTTGGAAAGTTGCCGCATCTTGGGTATCAGTATCCATCTATTGAGAGAGGAAATTAGACTTTATTCACTTCAGTGCCTCCAGAATGATTCTTCCCTGATAACAGTGAAGTAGAGAAGTAAGGTGTGTTCTCAGTCTGTAGATGTATAAAAGTGACACCTACCATTTCTGCCCTGGGTCAGACCTGTCTTCTGAAACATGTGACTTCTGGCCAACAACCAAGCACTGTGTGTGTCTGCTCATGGCAGCAGCAGTTCTGCTCCTTGTGGAGCAGGTGGGGGTAGGTAGATGTGAAACTCAAGATACACAACGACATGAAGTAGGAGCAGGTGTTGATCTGTTGAAGGGTAGGAGGGCTCTGCAGAGGGGCCTGGAAAAGCTGGATGGGTGAGCAGAGGCCAGTGGGATGAGATTGAACAAGGCTAAGTGCAGGGTTCTGTACTTTGGCCACAACAACCTCAAGCAGCGCTACAGGCTGGGGACAGAGTGGCTGGAGAGCAGCCAGGCAGAAAGCTGAACATGAGCCAGCAGTGTGCCCAGGTGGGCAGCAGAGCCAGTGTTATCCTGTCCTGGATCAGGAGCAGTGTGGCCAGTAGGGGCAGGGAGGTTCTTGTGCCCCTGTGCTCAGCACTGGTCAGGCCACAGCTTGAGTGCTGTGTCCAGTTCTGGGCCCCTCCATTCAAGAGAGATGTTGAGGTGCTGGAAGGTGCCCAGAGAAGGGCAGCAAGGCTGGGGCCTGGAGCACAGCCCTGTGAGGAGAGGCTGAGGGAGCTGGGGGTGTGCAGCCTGCAGAAGAGGAGGCTCAGGGCAGAGCTCATTGCTGTCTGCAACTACCTGAAGGGAGGTTGTAGCCAGGTGGGGTTGGTCTTTTCTTCCAGGCAACCAGCAACAGAACAAGGGGACACAATCTCAAGCTGTGCCAGGGCAGGTTCAGGCTGGATGTTAGGAGGAAGTTCTTGCCAGAGAGAGTGATTGGCATTGGAATGGGCTGCCAGGGAGACGTAGGTGTGGAGTAGGTGTCCCTGGAGGTGTTCAAGAAAAGCCTGGATGGGGCACTTAGTGCCATGGTCTGGTTGCTTGGCTAGGGCTGGGTGCTAGGTTGGGCTGGGTGAGCTTGGAGGTCTCTTCCAACCTGGCTGATTCTATGGTTCTGTGATTTCAAGGCCTGTGCTGTGCGTCTGAGTACAGTTGGTGATTTTCAGTTGGGCATTGTCCTGCTGGCTTTTGTGCAGTATTTTTGGGAGTCTTGTTTTTTTTGAGCATGTGTACACTGTGTGTAACAACTGAGTACTACTTCTGAGCTGGGTCTCTTAAAACAACTGCAGCACAAGCAACACTTGAAGGAAATAGTCTGAAATGAAAGGCATGCTGTAAGTCAACCAACCAACTGCTTCTTTGTAAAGCACTTCCCTAAAAACTCACATGCAGATGCAGCTCAGTTATTTTGTTTTAACAGCCTGGCTTTCAGAACAGTCCTTGAAGGTTTTCAGGGACCACAGGAAGTATAGGCTCTTTGAAGAAAACTAGGAATTTGAAGTAGTATTGCATTTTATTTTTCAGGTTGTGTTGATATATTTTGGAGTTTGTAACAAAGTTCAGTAACTCTTTAAAGAACTGTGAAAGAAACTGCTCAGACAGAGCCAAACATTCCTGCCATCTGGTCCTGTGAAAAGCTGTCTGATGTGTGAGAGTAAGCAGTAAGAGGTAGTTTCTGCTACATGATAGGCTGTGTCTGCCAGTAGCTGAAGCTAGTGGCCCTATAATGAGCATCACAGGAGAGACCAAGTCATTAAGAGAAACTTCTAAAGGGGCCTTTTCAGTGATTCTGGCATTAATAAGACATACTGCAAGAAACCTTTTAGAAGCAGTGCTTAATGACCATCATTAAGGGCACTTGTCTTCAGGAAGGTAAGCCTTTCCTCCCAGATGATGGCCAAACACTGGGTGTGTTTCCCTGCAGGACAGTAACAGCAGATCAGTGTTGAGGCAGTGTTGGCAGGGGAAGGGGGCTGTTGTGACAGTTTTTCCCCACAAAAAATGCAGTGGGAACTTGCTGTGACATACCAGTGTGTTACACAAGTTTCCCAGTTTTGTTACTTTACAGGTGCATAAGAGCAGGGCTCTTGATGATAAGAAATTGCTCTGATCCCTAGAGTCTGAGCACTTAAAAATACATATGAAGAAAAATTTTGCTTGTGGTCCAGATTCTGCCTTGGCACAGTTGCCTCTTCCCATCTGGTTTAGTATCGACTCTAGTGCCAAATGATCTTTCAGGTAGTTCAGTTTCTGTGATCTCAGTTTGACAAAGCTTTGTGCATCTGAACCTTTCTGGGTGATCTTCCAGGCAGAAGGCAGGCCCAGAATGGTGTAACTTCAAGCCTGGGTACAGTAGCCCCTGCTAGGTATAATAAGATGCTCACAGCAGCAAAGTTGTGCCTTATCAGGCTTCCAGAGTTTGCCAGGTTTCTTCTGTTGAAAGGAGTTGCTTCTGTATCTTCTGTTTAGGTCACTTTTACCATGAAAGTGGTAAAACTTGAACTGGGTAAGTAGTTATGAACCTGTAATTGAGGTCTGCATTACTTTAAAGGCATACTACCCTGTGCAACTGTGTCTACAGGGAAAGCTTGTTCCAGGGACACACCTTGTTCAGTCCTTCTGACTGTCTGTAACCAGATTTAGGCAAGACTGAAACAATAACTGGGAGTGAGTGAAGTTCACTCTTCATCATGAACTGCAGAAATCTCATTAAAGCTTCTGTACCATTAGTTAAAAGCTCTCTTGGTTTAAAAGGAAAAATGAAATACTTCAAATATGGAGCATGTAGAGGTCAAGACAACCACAGTTTTCTTGAAAAATCACCAGCTCTTTGAGTATGTCTGTGGAAGAGAAGCAGCAGAGACTGAAAACTGATGCCAACTCTCATAACCAAGAACCTTATTACCACTAATTAACTTTATTGGTCCTGTCCCTGTTGACTTACACATGCTCTAGGTGAATTTCATTGGTAACAGAAACGAGTGACTAAACATTAGCTTTATTGTAGATGTTGATTCTTGGCCTCATTCTGTATCACAGAAGCATGCAGGAATTTTGCTAAGTCCTCCTTAATTGCATCTTCAGCCTGTCATGACTTTACACCAGTAATGTAAATTTGAAACAAAAATCAAAGCAAGAGTTTTGTTAGACCATTAAGAAGTGCTGACTCTGCCTTCCCAAAGGCCTGGCCTTCTCAACTTTCCAAAACCAAAAGGTGGAATGTACAGGGGAGAGAGGAAACAGGGAGGCTGGAAACCTGTATTTGTAAGAGAGACTTTTCATTTCATTTGTGTGTACACAGAGTATGGAACAAAATAATCTCAGCAGTTGCTCCAACCACTGAATTTGAGTCCCAATACTAGAAAGAAGAGTGAACAATCTATATTCTTTGTGTGCTCAAAGTCATAGCTATATGACCAAAAAAAATTCCCTTTCCCACAGAGTTTTAAGATCATTGAGTAGAAAGCACAAAGAATATGTGTTAAAGCAGATTTACTGCTTTCCTGTCCTGACTAAAGCTTTGGCTTTTCTCACAGAGTGATGATGCTTTTTTGGAATATGAACTGATTAGAAACATTGGAGGGTGAAACTGCCTGTAAGGAAAACGAGTGTGAACTTCCTGTCTCTTTACTGTGACACACATACATATATTTATATACATGTGGGTGTATATAAGTAGCATAAACTGGACCATTAGTCATCTTTTCTGAAATAGTTAACTTTGTCCACCTCCCTTCTCTCATTACACAGTGGTGAGTTTCTGTTTGCCTTTATGTGAGTGTAGAAGTCAGTCATGTTAAGTGCTGAGCATTGGGATTCTCCTCTAAGAAAAGTAAAGGCTCAACTCCTGTTGTCTTCAGTAAGATTATTTAAGGGTTCAGTGTTATGATTTACTTAAGTGCTGAAATGTGTCTCAAGCACTTGGCCCTTTCTGCCACTGAGCTCGGTGTTTAAATGGAGATGGACAAAGAAAGCAGTGGAAACAGTTGTGTTCTGCAGAGCTTCCTCTGTGCACCACCTCTGACTCTGTCTCTGTTTGTTTCCCCAGGTGTCACTACTGCAAATCATCCTGTCATGTGTCTTCTCTGCGCATACCTTACGCCTGTAAACTTCTATTCCAAGAGCTGCAGTCAATGAACATCATACCTAGGTTGAAACTAGCTAAGTACAATGAATGAGCAAGGTGGAAAAGATGGGAAAAGTACTTCACAGAAATTTTTATCTGGCTTATATAACTGGAAGATTTCTTTGGGTGCACAGGAATAACTCTGAAACCCGAATGGGTCGAAGGGAGGTGCAAGGCAGTGTAAAACTCTTTCTTACATATTCTACTTGTTGTTAAGCTGGCAAGAGAAACTGCCAGTAGAATACACTGGGAGGACTTCTGAAAGCCTGAGTTAGTCTGAGTGAACAGGACGTGTGGGAATTGTGGAATAAAGCCATGATCCAGCAAAGCACTTGCATCACTTCAAACAACCCAGTGCTTGGTTTGCGAAAGTGCTTTGCTGGCTTAGGGCTTGGGCTGAGCTAAATACTTATCTCATCCACAGACATTAAAATTGGTTCCACAGCAGTGTGATATGAAAGAATAATAAATGTTTTAAATAATAATGCCTGAGTGTGTGTTGATGGCTGTGTAAGGATGGTAAAGCCTTCTGTTGGGGTGTAATTTACCTCTGAACCTCTGTAGCTACGACCCCAGAAACCATAATGGCTGAACTATTTTCCTCTTCCTAAAGCATTCCTAAAGCATGTCATTAAAGGGCAAGGGTTTTTTAAGCAGTGTCAGTGAAACTGCATTCTGAAGAACTTGAAGTCAGACCTTCTGAGTGGAATTTCAGTGGGCAAGCGATGATGTGGTTATAAATCACTCTGCTTTCAGGTGAACGTTTCTACTGAAGCCCAAGGGAGATGACTGCATACGTGGCAAGGACATGGTACAGTTTGCAGATTACATTCTGCTCTATTCCTACCAAGTAGAGATTTAATACTATCAAGAGATTAAATAATCCTCTGGCCTGAAAAGATGGGCTGCAAACACTGGGCACTGATGCTTGCTGTCCTAGGACTTAAGAACCATTTTTAAAATATGGGCGTCGCTAAAACTTCAGGAACAAAACAAAGCAAAGCCCATGAAGAACAACAAATTCTCCACTGTTAGTAAAGCAGGTTTGAATGACCTGAAAGGATTTGGAAAAGAAACAGCTGATTTTTATCATGAGAGCTAGAACTGAAGCAGTGGATGAACAGAGTGACTCAGTGCCCTAAACTCACTTGAGCCGTTACTCAGCAAGCATATGGATAACTTTTTAAGCAAAGGGTTAGTCCCACTGGAGCCAAGATGGAGTACTTGTGTGAGAGTGCTTCAGAGAAAGGCAGCACTCTGCAGCAGTGAGGATAGAGAGTGCTGCCCATGATCTGGAAGTTGAGATGCTCTTTGGCTCCTCATATGGCTGAATTGTGCCTGCCAGTCCTGATGCTGCTCTTGCAGTCGTGTTGCTGCTGCTCTCTCATCCACTTATGAAGCACAGATGAGCATCAGATTGAGTGGACTTGCTTTTTAAGCTTCCACAAAAATGCTTAATAGTTCTGTGTCTGGGCTTACAAATCAATTCTGAAGGGATAGACTGTACTTGCTGCTTTGTGCAGGTGGACTAATGACAAAACTGGTGTCAACACAGCACATTTGGATTGGAAGAGCTCTTGAAGCACCTCTGCCACGACCTGAAACAGCTCAGGGTTATTTACAAAGAGTTGCAAGAGAGTGACTTCAGACTGGAGGAAGAGGTTAACCAAAAGCCCTAACCAAATTAAGAACCTTTGCTTTGCTTCCTGAGCTTGCCAAACTGAGGCTCGGGTGTACCAGCAGAGGGAGTGAGGCTCAAAGGCTACAGCCTGCCGCAGAGGGAGTTTTACCTGGACCAAGGACACTGCACTGAGGGTAAGGTGTTCTGGGTAGTTAGCCTCAAGTGGTCCTTTAGCTTAGATGGTCAGAACTACAGGACATTAAAGACTAAGCAATGGCTACAACCACACCTGTGGGAAGTTAAGCAGACATAGCAGGGATGGAGGAGAGGAGCAAAGGAGTTCACTGCTGAGTCACTGCTGCGAGAACAGGTCTGTGTGCAGCCCTGAGGGGTCACCTTGCAGCTAGTTTACCTCAAGCTGATGAAAGCATAGGGATGAAAGGTTTTGTGAGGGTGAAGGAAATCCTCTGCAGTAGATGAAGTTTAGGAAGAAAGAGGCACCCTTAGCAGTGATGGATCCAGTAGAACACAGAAATTAGATATGTCTGGCAGTAAATGAGGGTCACCCCCTACCAACTAGTCTTGTGATACCTGCTTCAGTTCCATTTGCACATCATTGCTATCTGACATAATCCTGTGCATACATCAGAGGCTTAGGTACAGATTTGAGTTGAAATTTTTGCCTCCTTAAGAGGCTGCCTGTGTTCCATCATAATAGACACCTGCAAGTAATCTCTTGGCAGTGGAATAAGCTTTACAAAGCCAGCAGCAGAAAAGGATCAAACAGCTATGGATTCCTGGAATACAGTTGGTCAAAGTGGCAATTTAAGGAAAGAATCCCACTGCAGCCAGGAAAAAAAGATGACATGTGGGCTGATGAGGTAGAATACATTCTCAGAACTCCAGAGCTGTCAAGCTGCTTTCCCCCAGTAAACCTCATCTCTGCAGCCCTTTCAATTATCTTCCTGGCCAGCCTCCCCACCCCCCCCTTTTAATGCAGTGAATGCTTTCATAAGAGGTCTGTGTCTAATACTGCTGTAACTAGACTTGTCCAAATCAACCCTGCCATGACTGTCTGATTGCTGAAAAAGATGCAGTATTCTGAACAACACTTGGCAAAGTCTGAAGGCTTTAAGCACAAGGAACTGTGTGAGAAAACAACCACAAACTTTGCATTTTCTTGCAGCTTCTTTCTCTCTTGTGTCTAGTGTCCAGGAGAGGCTTTTTAGCATACAGTCCACTAGCATTAGCCCCAGCAGAAATGCTGAATATTTCCTGAGATAAGCTGGATGTGTGTGCTGCTGTTGGAAGAGCTACCTACCTACCTCCATATAATATGCTTCAGTTGCCATTTACTTTGCAAATAAAGGACTAAAGGCCAATCTGTTCTCAGTATTGGCCTGTGATAGGATGAAGGGCAGTGGGTACAAGTTGGAAGACTAAGAAATTTCACCTTAACATCAGGTAGAACTTCTTTGCTGTGAAGGTGGTGGAGTGCTGGAACAGGCTCCCCAGAGAGGTTGTGGAGTCTCCTTCTCTAAAGACTTTGAAAACCTGCCCAGACCTGTTCCTGTGTGGCTTGCCTTGGGTCATTGTGCTTTGGCAGGGGATTGGACTAGGTGATCTGCAGAGGTCCCTTCCAAACACTACCGTTCTGTGATCCTATGATTAAATGCTATTATTAAAGGGTAGAAGCATTTATGGGCCTAGAATCCAGTAATCAAGTCCTACTTCACAAAATCACGGAATGTTAGGGGTTGGAAGGGACCTTGAAAGGTCATCTAGTCCAGCTCCCCTGCCAGAGGAGGATCACCAATACCAGATCACACAGGAATGCATCCAGCCAAGTCGTGAATATCTCCAGAGAGGAGGATGTCACAACCCCCCTGGGCAGCCTGTGCCAGGGTTCTGTCACCCTAACAGTGAAAAAATTTTCCTCATGTTTCCATGGAACTCCCTATGCCTCAACTCCCACCCACTGCCCCTTGTCCTGTCATTGCCCATCACCAAGCAGAGCCTGGCTCCATCCTCTTGGCACTCACCCTTTACATATTTATAAACATTAGTGAGGTCACCCCTTAGTCTCCTCCTCTCCAGACTAAAGAGACCCAGCTCCCTCAGTCTTTCCTCCTACTACAAAGCTCTGTCCAGCTCTGCTGTTCTGTTGTGAAAAACAGAATCAAGACAGGGATGGGCTACAGGATCCTGTAGGGCAGAGCAAAGTGCAGGTCTTTTACCAGTTTGGCAACTGTGGACAAGGAAGCTCACTTGTTCAGAGGTCAGAAAAAACAGCTTTCACTGCAAATCATTTACATAACTCTTACAAGTTTCTAACCCTTCTTTAAGGTAAATTATCTTTCAGGCACTAGAAAAAGAAACTTTATAGAAAAACAAAACCAGACCAGACATTTCTGGTGTTCAAGGAGGAGGGAATATGAAATACAGGCATACTGACATTTAACAGTTTTAAGATGTGGAAAGGAAAGGGCTCCCACTAAGCACAGTTGGTTTAGTTTGTGATGTCCATATCCTATTAAGAGCTTTGCTTATGCTAAAGCTTTAGTGTGTAGCAAAGAGCTTTTAATTCTTTGGACTCTACTTAGTTGTTAAATAGAGAGGAAAACCAATTCAAAACACAGGATCCTGATGATGAGAAATTACTCTCTCTTTTTTCAGGTTTTCTGATGGTAAATAGGAAAATATCTTTAGTTTATAACAAAATGGACATGCATGACAGTTAAAAGCCTATTTCATCAGTGATAACAAATGAGAAAATACCAAATAGCATTGTGCATCTGAAAATGGGTTTGCAGGCTTGGCTCAGAACACCTGCAAAGTCTGAGGGTAAGAATAACTGGTGTCACACAGCTGTAAAACCAA
The DNA here is from genome assembly GCA_013399775.1 of Semnornis frantzii. Classification (NCBI taxonomy): domain Eukaryota; kingdom Metazoa; phylum Chordata; class Aves; order Piciformes; family Ramphastidae; genus Semnornis; species Semnornis frantzii. The sequence goes on along the minus strand of VWYK01031768.1, from coordinate 47,488 downwards.
GCTGGAGGGGCTGAAATCCTGGCTCTACTTTCTCTGCCTCAAGGCTTTTGAGGGCTAGGATGGCCATAGCACAAAGGAGCACAAGCCCTGAAACCACCTGCCTGGCTTGCAGCCCTCCCGCAGTGACCTACAGGAGCCGCCTGGGGAGCAGCAGCATCTCTGGGCTGTGGCACTGAGCTGCTCGGCACTGCCGAGAGGCCCCTCCAGTGGCCTCTCCTCCACCCAGAGCTGGGGATTGTTTTACAGCCCATTGCCGATTCAGCAGGGCCATGGGGCACTTGATGAATTCCCTCCTCCAAAGAGGACGTGACTTGCCCAGGGCCACAGAAGAACTGTGCCAGAACTGGGATCAGGACTCTGCAGTCCCCAGGTGCCAGACACGTGCTTGCCTTAAAACTGAGCACTTCATCAAACCGTAAAATCCAGCCAGATGGTGACTCTCTGCTAGTATCTGCAGCAGTGCTGAGAGGCTTAACGTGTGCAAGGCACGGGGAAGATCTGGATTCCAGTTTCTGTGTCTAAGGCTCAGAAGCCCAGAAAATGGATCCATGTTTTAGACCTAGATGCTGCTAGAAACTTGAGCATGTTCAAACTCTAGTTCTGACTTTGATCCATCCTTCTCATGAAACTTCCATCTCACCCTGGACCCACCAGTTCCAGTGGGACAGTTCTTTGGGAAGGGGTAGAGAGGCGCAGGAATAAGGACAAGCTTCTTTGTCAAGCCTACTCTGCCCTGTATACATGTCCCCAGTCAGACTCTCCCAGGTGTCAAAGACTGCATGAATCAGCCAGCAGCTCAGTCTTGCCTCTCAGCAGTCACTCAGTGTGTGGATGCAGCAGGCAGATATACCCCTCTGCTTTCTGTACGTGTGAAAGTACATCCCAGAACATCCAAACTTTCAGTGAAATTCTCCAACCCAGGCCAGAGCAAGGAAATTATTTTTAAAGGTTGTTCCTATGGCTTTATTCCTGTCTCAAATCAACAACAAAAATTCGTTTGCTTCTCTGTGAATGGACTGGGGTCTTTGTTCCACCTTCCAAAAAAGTCCTTCCAAACTTGTGAGCAGCCTGTTGCTCTTTGCAGCTTGCTGATAGGGAAAATTAAAAACAAACAAAACCAGAAGCAAACAAACAAACCCCAAACAAACAAAAACCCCCACCAAAATAAAAACAAAACCAACCAAACTCCTATATTTCTCCTAATTAGAGTTGCCCCTTTATTTGTGTGTTTGCCAAGGCAGATGCCTCTGAGGTGCTTCCAATGACCACATATTTTATCCAATAACTTCGTTGTGCTTGTCTTTATCCCCTTCTCCTTTTCAGTGTATCAACTGCATGTCAGTTCCAAATCAGAAGCAATTCCCTGCTGCTAAAGCCTTTGTCTTTCATTAGCGTGAATTTTGGGGAGCTCCTTGACCTATGCATGTGCTTTACCATTCCAGATGGTACATGATAGCTACTGTCCATTGACTAAAAACACTGCAAACAGAAAAATAACTCGAAAGCTAAGAAAATAAATCAGTATGCTAAATGGTAAGGTTCTATTTTTGTCATCTATAGAAAATCATGTTCTAATAATGGGAATTACTTCATTATTAGGAAGTTAGGGGTTTCCCCAGACTCCTTGTGAACAGGAAACTTAAACTCTGCCTTCAGGCCTCATTCTGCCAGTCAGAGGTTGGGCACTGAAGGTAATTCTCTGCTCCAGACAGACCAAAAGAAACTCATTATCAGTTGGTCATCTAAAAGGATATGACAGCTTCACATCTAGCTGTCGGGCAGCTTAGATGCAGTCTGGAATAGATCTTTTCTGTGTGCTGTCTGTAATAGCTTTTAGGGCTGGCTCATCTTCCAGCACACAGCACAAATCCTCTGGTAACTAGTACCAGCCACACACAACAAAAGCCAGCTAAATCTGGTGTAAGCCTAGAGGCTGAGCACTGCTTGCCTTTTTCTCATACTCCAGTTAGCAAGAGCCTACTAGGCCACGTGTTCTAGACAGCAGCTTTGGAGGCAGGAGCTCTTCTAGACTCCTGTCAGTACCCAGAGGCATGCAGACTAAGTTGAGCAATGTGAAAGAGATGTTTTCACCGATCCATTTTGGCAACACTGGCACTGCACTTCTCCCTGAACCTGAGAACCGGAGGTGAGCAAAATTCCTGTCACAAGTTTTTTAATAAGAAAGATCATTCAAGGCTGACCTATGCTTACCTTCCACAAAACTTGGCTTCAGACAAGTCTGCAGCTACAGCAAGCCAGCTGCAATTCATGTTACTTTTCTTTCAAACTAAAAGGAAGGTGCCCCCTGCCTGGTGCATGTGCAATCCATCATTTGCATGCCTCAGCTCTTCAGCTCGTTTTCCCCCAGATACCTGCATATGTGCCTGCCTTAGCCACTTTCTCTCAGTGCTTGTGTCAATTAGAGCCTTTTGAAGGAATTTGTGCACGTATTTACCTAGGAAGCCTTTTGATCTTCCTCTTCCAGTTCTTGCATCTGTCAGCATCAGCCTCCTCAAACACGCACACAACATTGATTCCAGAAGTCATCTTTCAGCTTGCTCTATATCCTGTCCTTCACCTATATGTATAGCTTCCTCAGAGATGTTAATATATGTAAAATAAAGTGAACATTTCCTGTTTCAGTAATAAGGATGAGTAAGTGAGAAAGGGAAGCATCTACATTTAGCCTGTATCTGGGGCTAAACTGCAGCAGTTGCTCTATCATCCAGTGGCCCCTCCCCAGCAGAGAGGGGGGTTTGGGAAAAGAGGAGGACACCCATGGGTTGAAAAAATGAAATAGCCAAGCTAATACCAATGCCAATGTAAAGTATACAGAGCTATACTCAGCCTAGCAAATGTGCAGTGGTCACAATGAGCAGTAAGGCAGTCCTCAGGAGCAGAATGATTTAAGCCCCTCCAGGGATGGAGAGAAGCAGGAGAAGGGAGAGAAGGAGCACGATGAGGAGGAGTCTCCTCAGCAAACTTCCCCTGTTATAATGAGTGTGGGTTTTGACATGAGATATACCTGTGAGCCATCCTGGGTCAGGTGCCCTGGCTGACTCAGAGCTGCTATGGGCCTGCAGACCATGGCTGGGCTAATATTCTGATCCAGCAAGACCAGGACAGGAAGCCAGTACAAGATCCTCGTCTGTCTCCTCCATGGCACTTGTCTGCTAGATGAAGATAGCAGAAAGGAAGGAATAGAGGTTGAAGGAGGTCAGACAGCACTGGGGGTTCATTCTGAGAGGAGGAGGGGAGTAAGAAAGTAGGAATCACTCAGAGACCGCAACCACTGATAACAAAGTGTCACTGCATGTTTGGCCACTGCCGCCAATCTTGCAGTCTGGACAAAGATAACATTGGATCCAAAGGGATCCCCTGGGTCACTGAGCTCAGATCTCTAGTGCTGAGACAACTATTTTATGTGACTCCTCCCTAAAATGAATGTAGGTCCTTTTGCCTGACAGTCTATGGGAAAACTTACCTAGAACATCAGCCTACAGTTGCCTCAGATATTCTAGCTGAATGAACAGATAAAAACTCAGGGATTTTTGTTCCTGTGCCAACAATTTTCTTCTGTTGAAAAAGCTGTTCTTGGTGTTTACCACTAAAATACCTGTTGTGGAGTCTAAGTACTGATGGTTAGAGTCAAGTACCAGCGTAAGGAACTGTTTAGGGTGAGCAGAGTTGGTGTGGGACAGCCTATCAGCACAATCAACTGCAGAGTGGGAGACACTCGTAGAAACATGTTTTGAAAGAGCTCAGATTATCTGAGTGGTAAATTGGCATGAGCTACCATGCTCCACTCTGCCTATGCTTTGCTAAGGCATCAAAAGAAACTCATTACCAGTCAGTCACTAAAAGGCTATGCTGGCTTCATATCCAGTTGTTCAGCAGCATAGATGCAGTCTGGAATGTGCCTTCTCTTCCTTTGGTGACTTTGCCTTTCTACCCATGCACCAACACAGGTTTGTAGTCTTTCTTGAGTAAAGGTGCTGGACCTTTCACAATAGCAGCTGAGTCTCTCTCCACTAAAAAACAATCACCTGATGCAATGTAGGGTTGTACTGCTTACTTTGTTGTATAGTTCTTTCACCCTTGCTTGATACAGACTACCCTTTAGTCTGCATCAAATGAAGTCCTGCAACCTCTA
>VWYK01031768.1:4157-37082 GCA_013399775.1 Semnornis frantzii | reverse complement strand
GCCCTGTGTGCCCCCGGGCTCTCGCCCCACAGCCCCGCCGGCCCCCTGACGTCTCCGCGTTTGCAACCTGCCGGGAGCCGGGGACTGCTGCGCCGGGACTCCGTCTTCATCCCAGCAGAGCCCACAGAGGCCCGAAGGAGGGCGATGTGCCCGGGGGCAGCACCGGGAAGCCTCGGAGGGCGGCTAGGGAGGGAGTGGGAGACTTTGCAGGAGATAACCGGTTTTCACAGCCGCAGCCCCCCCTAGTGACATCGGCGCGGTGAGTGCGAGGCGCCGTCGGTGGTGGGGTACGCCTGGGGAGGGTGGGAGCGTCCGGATTCCGGGCACCCACCTGCCGCCTCCACGGGGCACTCCTCAAGCAGGGTCCTCCACTAGGCTTTCGGGGGATGTACAACGCCACGGATGTCCCGGGGGTTCGCCGTCCTCCCTATCCCCTGGGAGACCTCCCCGCCGCACCGCTTCAGGGAGTAGGGGATGAAGTAAGCAGAGGCGCTTTCTTGGAGCGCAACTTTTCTGCATGACTCGATAAATACCCCTCGTTATTTCAGAATCCGAGCCAGGCAAAAACTCCGCGGGTTTCAAAGCGCTAGGCGGACGAGAACTTTAGAACATGATGCTGAACATTAGGAGCTGATTCAAACCCCATTTAAACGAGCAGAAAGCCCTTCAATGTTGTCAAGAACGCTGGAATTAGGCCCTTAAAGCAATTTGTGTGAACCACAAAAAGCAGGTTCCAGTGTGTGAACCGAGCACATTGCAGTGGCGTCCAGATTTTGGTCTATATTCTTATACGGGTGCTGTGGTGGGTCAACCTTCCTATGAGCTTGCCATTTAAAAAGAATCTAACATGTAAACATTGATGAGGAGAATGAATGGCTTTCATCCAGGTTCAGTAAATGAAATTGCCAATATTGATAATAAATACTTGAGTGCTACTTGGGAAAGTAGTGACATTTCAGAACATATGTATGACGCTGAACTGTGCGATCCTAGGTCTCAGTCATGCTCCAAATGAGTTGTCAGTTTTGCTGTTTGCTTTGTTTATTGCAACATAGTTTACAAATAGATAAATAGAAGCTTGGTATTGATTGGGGGGTGGTGGGGGTGGTGTTTGTTTGTTTGTTGGGGTTTTTTTTTCCTTACTTTGCTGGAGTACTTTTCATATTCAAGCAAAAATGTGATTTATTTTTGTTCCAGTAAATAAAAAAAAAAAGTTCTTTACTGTTCCAAGATTTGTTTTTATAAAGGCTCTTACCTGCTGAGCAGTTAAGATGATCCAATGATTCTTTTGAATCCTAAATTTGATCCGATAGGGACATGTAAAAGAAATACCACTGGTCCTTTATATAATTGGATCTGACTATTTGTCTTATGTCATTTCATATCTTATGAGATTTCACATGTGAAAGAAATGGAACAACAAAACAAAATGAAACAAAACCCCCACAAACAAAACAAAAACAAAAACCCCAAAGCCAACAGAAATGTTTTCTTTCCTGCTGGCTGTGGAGTTCCTGCAGACAATGTTTGCGCAGTAGGCTCTGATCCTTGGTAACTCCCTCTGCTTTCAGCAGCAGCAGAATTGGAATCCAAGTGAAAGTCTCAACACGGGATCAGGTCTTCATTCCCGAGGGAAGTTTAATAGCTTTGCAAAATCTGTAGGGATTTTTTTTTTAGGGGGTTGTAAATTGGTCAAACTTACCTTGAACTTAGAAGAAGTTTGTCTTCTAAATATGACTCAGAGACAAGGATTATTTTATTATTTATTTGTCTGTTACTAAATTAGTTGTAAAATACTTGAGGAGGGGGAATTGTGATGCTTTTTGCTGCTCTACAATATACTATTTACCTCCAGTAAAGATCTCTAAAAGGATGTTGGGGGGGGAGGGGGTGGGAAGAGTAACACCCTCCCCCCCAAACCCCCCGAACAAACGAACAAAACTAGCTTTGGTGTAAGAATAGCCATAAAAATGTTTCATGTATTTAAGTTACAGCTTAGAGTTTGCAATCCTCAAGGCTGTATTTGGGTAAAACTTGCATTAATTGATTTCATTGATTTCTGCAAGCCTATAAAGAAACCTTGTAGCCTTAGTTGGTCTATTGGAGCTGCACCTTAATCGTAGTAAATACCTATCAAGCAGAATATCTTCTCACTCTTAGAAGAGACTATTTTGTGCTGATATTTGTGATGCTGTTAGAGCTGTCCAACAGATACACAACAGTATAGTACCCTGCTTCCATGAAGATCATTGTTTGTTTTGAGAAAATAAGGCTGGTTTTCAGTCACTGGTGAAGGGAGCTTGCCGACAAGGAAGAAGGCTGGTATAGCTGTAAAATCTGCAGCATCTCCAAATGTAAACACCTTTGTACTTCTCTATCTTAATTTGCAAGTAGTTTGCAAGTTAGAACAGCCGTAAGGATGTGCATCTCTTGGGATACAGTTTCTATATGTAGAATTTGATCATAACAAAAAGACAAAATCATGAGTTCACTGAAATCCATGCAGTGGTGAAACATTATTGCCTCTTCATATGAAGACTTTTGAAGAGGTGGCCTTAAATACAGCCAGAGCTCGATGGATCATAACCATTCCTTTAGCACAGCAGCGGGCTGCCATGTAACTAATACAAATACAAGGTCAATCCTTTGGGGCTACTTGATGTGACATTCCAGTCTAAACAATTAGCTCGCAATTCTATGAGCACTGAGGTTTGTGAATTTCCCGAGTTCAGCCGCTTGCCTGTTTCCCTGTATCTGTGCTGGATTTTCTATTTGTGTCATTGTGTCTGAAAATGAATACCCTGGACAGTCCAGCACCCCAGCAGCCGGGAGGATTTGATTGCTAACATTGTAGTTAGGAAGATGGATGACACAAAGCATGTTTGACGGCCGAGCGATCCCGCAGATAACAAGCGCAGGGAGGAAGGGTATGTGGTGATGACTGAGCCCAGGCAGGTCTGCACCTTTTTTTTTAAATATGGCTGTGCTAAAAACCTTTATACACTTATTTTAGGTCCTGTAGAATTGTACATATGTCTCAAAGAGCTTCTGTGAGTATTTAAAACTGCAGTACAATTTGCTGTTGGAGATGGGTGCTGATCATGTGGTATCCACCTGTTGAAGCCCATGTGTGTGCCTCAGAGACGGCAGGTGCCCAGGGGTAGCTTGTAATGATCCCTCCCAGTGGCTGGGAATGTGTAATAACTTAATTGCAGCTATTTTACATGCAGAACTAGCAGTCCTGGCCTGTCTTCATTTGCATTTATTTTCTCTCAAGAGATTTGTGGCAAGAGTAGTTTATTAAATATAGAATACTGCCCAGTGTTAGACATGGTGCTTCAGGTTAGTGGCAGTCTTTCTAGCTTGCAGCAAGAACTGCACCTTCATTCCCTATATATATAAGTAAGAGTTGTGTTAAATACTTTTGACCGTTATTCCCTGTCTGATAAATCCGAAATTGGGAAAAGGAGAGAGGGTTAAATAGAGCCTTGGCTCTCACTGCACCCAGCAAGGAAAAAAAAAGTTCATTTGCAGCTTACATTGCCTCAAGACTGAAATGCAGAGCTTAGCGCTGTCTCATTTCCTTCAGCTACAGCTGAGCACTTTTTGTTTTCTTTTATTGGTAAGTGAACTTAATTTCTCTGAGATGAAATTTGTTACAAAAACCAAGGGGCTGATTCACAATTAGTTACCTTGTTATCCTGAGCATTTTCTGCAGGATCCCAAGTATTATGGTAAACAAAACATTTTAGATACCTGGAACAGGGTCCCAAGTATTATGGTAAACAAAACATTTTAGATACCTGGAACAATCTCCGAATGAACAATTCCCTGAACTTACAACCTGGGCAATTAGAGGTGCTAGTTTTAGAGCAGCAGGCTGGGAATATATACCAAGATTTCACTGATTTTCTAGGCTTGTTGTAGCCTGATGCTGTGGTCATCAGTCTGACAAACTTCCTGCTGGATCTTTGGGTGCTCAAGAATCCCACGGCTTAGACTCACACACTTAGAAACACAAAATTGTCTCCTCCAGGGGGTTTGATTTGCTTGCTGAGATTATATCTAGGGAAAAAAAAAATAGATTTGCCTAGAAGTAAGGACTACGATTTTGGAGTGTTAGAAATTACTGGTTTGTGGGGGTTTGGGTTTTGTTTTTTAAGAATACTGTCACTATAAATAAACTACTTGTTGCTTGCCTTCTCCTTCTCCTTTTCAGCCTTCACTCCTTAGAATAATGCTATCAGACTCTCTTGTTTTCTTTAATGTAGCCATTTGCCCTGGTTTGGCTACTTAAAGCAAGAGTTAAGTAGGGTAGACACTGATGTTAAGTTGGGCAGAACTCATGTGAAAAATGTCTTGCAAGCAGATAAAAGTTTGCAAATGAGACCCCTAAGTCAACAAATCAGGCATGAGTTTTCTGTTCTTGTGCAGATCTGTAAATCCAGGTCTTGCTTGTGCTAAACTTGTCAAGCAATAAAAGACCAGAAACGCAATGGCAAGGAAAATTTGAAAGTGGTGAAAAAAGGCAGATGTAAGGGGAAATGCAGACACTGCTACATGCAATGATAGGTGAGTTAACACACACACACCACACACACACACACATATATATATATATTTTTTTTTTTTTTCCTCATAGAATCCTACCAATTGCTAAACTATTTCAGAAGTGCTAAAACTTGTTCAGCTGCAGATGAGGAAGGGCAGTATCCAGGGAGAGCCAAGGTCATAAATGGGATCTCATAAGCAGTCATCCAGTACTTGGAGGAACTGCCTATATCCTGGAGCCAAATCATGGTGACAGCAATGCATATCTAATTCAGAAGGCCTCACAGAACATCCTTTATAAAACCCACAACATTTTCTATCACCTTATAATAAAAATGCTACCTACTGCAATGGCAAAAACCAAAAGACCATGTTTCATAGGATGAGCAGGAAAGGCTGTCTGTCCTGCTAATATTCTAGAATATGGCAGAAACAGGCCATTTGTTGATTAAAATCCATGGATGGGGTAGAAATGAGACCAAATCCTACCCTTCAAAGGGGAAAAAAAAAATTCCTCAACAGCCTGTCTGGTGAGATTCCCACCTCATGTGACATTCAGTTTAACCATGGATATGTGGCAGGATGTCCTAGTTAAGCAAACGAGTATTTAATGCTCTTGGCTTTTGCAGCATAGCTTGTAGGTACCCTGACCCTGTCTCCAGTGCTCAGATGAAAGTAAAATCCTTTCTGGCTGTCTACATGTCTTAAGCAACAGTGGGAAACAAAAATTCCTGGCTGGCCCTTAAAGTGACAATGACCTGATAGACACTGTAAAAAGGACAGCAAATGTGGAAGCAGAGTCCTGCTCCAGAAGTGCTGCATGTCAGGATGCAGCAGCAGCAGCATGCACTTCTGTGACGAGATGCCTTGTGTTGCAATGGGTGTTCCCTGGGTGCATGGGCTTATGTGGTGGCAGCGGGGAATGGGCTTCTTTCCTGAGCCTCGCCAGCCCCCTCAGCACAGCCCTTCAGCTCCAGCCCTCTGTGTGTCAGGTCTGGCCAAACAGGTCAGAGGTTTGCTGGCTAAGATGCTTAACACCCCCGGGTCGGCAGAAAAGGAGCTGTAGCCATACTGTGTGTGAGATCCCACTGGGACAGACGTGGCACAAGAGCTAGATCAGGACTTTTCAGCTGAGAACAACAGGTCTGCAACATGCCCCTTGCATTCGTAACAGGCTGCTGCTTCTGGGCCCTTGTGGTCGAGGGTAGCATTAGATATATTTTAGTTATCAAGGGAAGCCTGGCCATATGGGGGGCTGTGTGCAAGGGACACATTTCCTAAGGGGTGTGCTGTGTTTGCACACCAGCCAACAGCCCAGCTGGGCCTCCCGGATGCTGTGTGACACTACAATGCACTAACCCAGAGGAGGAGAGCCTAAGAGACCTCTGAGGTCCCTGGTAAAAGAAGGCATCCACAGGGTGAGATTTACTCTGTGTCTTTTGCAAGCTGAGAGCTGAGACACCCAGCAGGGTGCTCTGCTCCTCTGAAAACTGCTCCCTGCTCTTCCTTCCTCCCAAGAGATGGCAGAACCAGATCCTGCTGGTCAGATTGAGTGGCTAGTGCAGGTTTCCCAACGTTGGCTCTCACATTCCTCTCCTGAACACAGAGTCATGGGGACAATAGTGGTGTTGAGGCCTCTCTAATGCAAACATTTTTCTTTAAATGAGTTGTGGTAGGGGTGGCAAATGGCTTCCATTGTACACGAAGTGGGGAAAACTGGGGAGGACTGAATTTACAGAGCAGTTTAATCACATGGATGGAGCAGTGTGTTCACCTCTCCTCCTTGCTGGGTCATTTCCACTCTGAGCTCTGCAAACAGACTGTCTATTGAGCGGTTAGTGTTCGGTGCTGAATATTCAATACTAGACGCTTGTTTTGGTGAGTCTTAGGCAAGAAAAAAAAGGAGGAGGAAAGAAGACTTCTCTTTTTTCTCATGTTCCCTCCCTGAGTTTGCTTTGCATATTGTCCAGAGGAGACTGGAGGCTTCTCAGAAAAGCCAGGCTCCTACTTTTAAAAGCACTGGTCTACTTTCATAGTGCTTTCTAAGGTGAGGGCAAAGGCTGTGTGGAAGGAACTAAATTCATACAAGTTTCTGAGTTTGTCAGTCTAGGCACATCTGGACAGAACGAAGGCATCATCAGGCACATATGACTGTAAAGTTAATGGCAACAAATGCTTGCTCTGTATACACAGATTAGTTCTGAGAGGTACCCGTCTTTGTGGGAGTATGTCATGATGATCTCTTAACGTCCATGCTGCTAGTTTTGGCAAGCAGATATTCTCTGGGTGCACGTCGACACCTGAAAGAAATCTGGTTTTGTTGTTAGTGCTGTATTTTCTCACAGAAATGGCTGTGAGCAATGGCATGGCTGCATCCTTTACCAGTGGTGAGCAAGAGCAACTGTTAGGTTTGGAACAGATGTAGATAAAGTGAGAAAAGTGGCCACCATTTGAATAAATACAGCCTCTCTTTCCTTTGGTGCACACTTCAGGCAAGTGATCCTTTTTTCCTTACTGCTGTGGCTACATGCTAACACATGACTTTTCTTTGCATCTATTTGTCTGGGGTTTTTTTTTCCCCTCTTCTTTCAGTCTGCCTGACTGGATGTTGTTTCTGATGAGACATATTTACTACAGCCCTATTCCTTCAGGAGCTGACCTTTTTCTTCTGATTTTTAAATCTTCTCTCTATAGTTACTCTTTCCTTGTATGCTTTATTTTTTACTATAGCCATTCTTTGTTACTCTTTCTTTTGTTCTCCTTTCATTTTTCACCTCCTTTCCAGCAACCAGCCTTTTCCCTTTTCTCTCACCTCCCTGAGCCCCACAGTGTTTCCCACCCATCTCACATCTTTTCATTTTGTCACCTTTGTGGGCCAGTCTTACAGATGTACTACTGTTTCTGTGTCAAGTTGGCCCATCTGCTGGATTCACCAGCTCTGGAGGCAAGGAGAAGCATTTCATGGATGCTTGGAGCAAATCCTTTCCCTTGTCGAGCCCCAGAATGGAGCTGCAGTCTTGTGCACTGGTGAAGCAGAGACAAGTTAAAAATTTGAAGACATTGTGTCTTCTCATGCACACTGGTGAGCTAAGGGACTGCGAGCTGAGGGTCCATGAGCTGGCAATGTTTAATCTGAGAGCTGGTGAGCAGAGGCTGCTATAGGAATATAAGAAATGTTGTGATATGTACCCAGAAGTGGAGGCCCTCCTCATATGAGCTCTCTAGTGTGCCTCACACTAATTTTATAGCATAGGAAGTTAATGAAATGTGATCCACTAGAGGCAGCAAGAGGCTGTCCTTTATTCTAGGAGAGAACGGAATCACAGAATGACTCCGCTTGGAAGAGACCTTAGAAATCATCTGCTCCAACCTGCCCACCATGGGCAGGGACTCCTCACAACCGGACTTGACTGCTCAAGGCCTAGGACTGGCAGTAATTGACATTGCCTTGGAAGGAGACTTTGCAGCTAAGCTGGAGGCAAGGATAGCACTTCCATTGGCTCAGACAGCAGCTTGTGAACGCCTGATTGTCTACAGCACATCATGTGGCAGAAGCGTGAGGGGCGCGCACTGCCGTACGCACAGCTGGCTCTTGGAGAGCACACGAGGCGTGTGACTCCTGCTGCACGTTGCACACCCGTGTAAGGTGAGTGCCCTGGGAGAGGTGAATTGGTGATGCCAGTGTTAGTGGCTTAAATGACGCCAGATGAAAGTGAGGAGCAGTCAGCTGAAATTGAAACAAGTGAGGTTCTCTTCCCTGTTGAATCAGGAATGGCCTTCATGTGGCAAAAGCCAAGTGGATGTTGAAACTTAGTTTCCAAAACAGTGTGATAGAGAAGTGTGTGACTGGGAGAAGGAAAGGGCTCCCTATTTTCCATACTGAGTTTGAAATGTGATAGCAGTACAATGTGTGATTCCAGAGAAGAGAATGGATAGGACTTTGAAGTCCTATCTGCTGCAGGCTGGAGTCTGCTCTAAATACCAGTGTCAATACGCAGATAAACTTTGTATTCTAGGATTCCAGTGTGTGCTTGGTCTACACTTTCAGCTTTTTAATGAGAAGTATTTTTGACAGAGTACTTCAACTGAAATATCACATTCAGATGAACTTCTGCATAGTACATGGAGTAACAAGAAAGCAATGTCTCATAAATTCCATTTATCTTACCAAAGTATTCTAGGCAAATTAAAAGGCAATGGTCAATGGTGCTTCTCATTGCACCAATTTAAACACGAGATGCTAATTTGTAAATACAGGTTATCAAATGGGTTAACAGAAAACCAGTACTAGAAGGAAAGACCTGGCTAAACAAAACAAGAGCTCTCACAGATTCAACAGTAATTCTTTATTCTTATGATGATGCTTCACCAGAATCATGAGTCAAAGGAAAAAGGACAAAAACATTCCTGCCAGCATCTCACAAGTGCCCTGGACCAATGTCCATTAACCCTGAAATAGTTCCAAAATAACTGTGCCAAGAAATGAGAACAAAAGAAAGGACTGCATCGAGAGTGGCTGACATTTCCCCCTGTTGGAAACAAAACCAAAAGTTAGATTATCAAACAAAGCACCAAGGTATCTGGCAGCAAGCCAGTGTAGCGGCTCTGCCATCTGCACCAAGGCCATGTGTCACTGTCATCCCCAAGGAGCAGGTCTCTTGGAAGAACAGAAGATGGCTATGCAGGACCAAGGAGGACACTGGCATGATTTCCCGTGGAGCCTGAAGATGTCCTTGACAGCTCACATGCACTGACTGAAGGATATGTAACTTGCCAGCAGTGGCACTGAATGAGGCGGCGAGGAGCAAACCTAAGCTCTGTGTGGCAGGTCCCTTGTGATGGTCAAAGAGGAGCTATTTTGTGATGGAGGAGTATCTGTGTAATGGAGCAATCAGAGAGAACAGCAGCTGGATGATGGCCTTGATATGTTCTCATAAGTATTTCATCTGATAGTGGAGAGGAGGGAGACCACATCACCTGTGAAAGCCTAAATCTTAGGAAAAAAAACAGTGTGTGATTAGCTGTCCCTAATAACCTGTCTTGCTTCAGTTTAGTTGATTGTGGTATGTTGAATGTCTTTGGTGGGAGCAGCAGCTGCCAAGTCCTGCCTCATTACAGGCACATGCTTTCAGACAGTGTGGTTCTTGAAATGCTTTGAACATGCTGCTGTTGCCAGCCCTCGCAGCACTCCAGCAGCATTACACTCCTCAGGTGGCAAACGTACCTGTAACCAGCAGTGCTGTATTGCAAGGGGTGGGGGAGATTCAGAACTCTCTGCTTCTAGTCAGAGCAGGTGTTACCTGTAGCAGGTACTAGAGCAGGCTTTTAATAGCTTGAAGGTTAAACTCCAGGTTTATCTCCTAGTCTTTACCTATGAGAGAAAGAGGCAATCTCTTTTGCTTTTAAGGCATTGTCCTTGTCAGTTGTCTTCTAAGTTGGTATAACTAATTGAACCAAGACGTTCATGTGCTACAAGATACACTTTTCACTTGCACCAGTGAAAATATTAGATGTACTGGCTCATTCTTTTGCTTTACTTTCACTCATATGGCAGTCAGAAATGAGGTTTGCAGCACACTAAGGGATAGTCAAAATAGATTCAGCCACTGTGAGGTCTCTGTCTGCAGCGATGGTGTCACACAGCATGAACAGGGGTTTGTTGGGTGGTGACATGTCTCAGACCATGTTCTGCAAGACAAGCTCTGCAGAGAAAACCCTGAATGGACCACACAAATCTCAGCATTTATTCCGAGAAGGACAACAAAAGAACCTGTCAGGGCAGTGATGGTTTCCCTTAAAAAAACCCAAACCAAACCAAACCAAAATACATCAAGTCCACTGCAAAATTTTGTAGTAGATCCAATATCTGGCTAGTGCCATGGGCTATCAAACTAGAAATGAGAGCTCTGTGACTTTTCAGGCAGTCTGCCCAGCTTCAAAGGTACTTATTTTACCTGCCAAATCTGCTTTCTGTGACCACTTTCTCTTGAACTAACAGATCAGATGAGCAGCTAGGCAGTGATGCTGGCCAGCTCAGTACTGAGACACTTGGCAAAGAGATACTGCAGGAAGAGATGAGTAACTCTGCCCTCTGAGAACGAAAAGCAAATAACTCAGAGGGGTGCTAAGACTCCATATGCATGACAGGAGTTCCTCCTTTGTCACAGGGACTGTAAAATTGCCTGTCATCACTTTTCAATATTTGTTTTTCCACTAAAATTTGGTGGTCCCTTTATTATCTATTACCTATTATCTCTATTTTGTGTATCTTTGCCCACAGTTGCTTACTGTCTTTTTCTACATCTGCTTTGAGACCACAGGGAAAAAAAGTACAAGAGCAGCTGTGAAGAAAAATAAGGAATTGGACTGTTGCAGCTGCACCATCCAAGCTGGGACATGGTTTAGGTAGTAGTTTTGGCCCTGGCAAATCTCTAATTCTTATTCCAGAGGTAGCTCTATTTCATGGACAGGCAAGTGTCTGTGGAAGAAATGCCAGTCCATGTGCATCTCACTAAGGGAATTGTCATGCTTGTTGGCAAACTGCTTTAAAATTTGGAGGTTTTGAGCCAGTCTAGAGCTGAAGTTGTACGAGAGGAATTTCTGTGCAACTGGTAGGGCTGTGGTGAAAAAAAAGCATATGGTGACTGCAAACTGATATTGTGATTATGAAAAGCTTTGACTATCAGTCTAGGACATGAGGATTGTCATCTCATACAATTTGAGAAAAGCAGTGACTCACAATTATGCCAGTGGTACCAGCACATCCAGAGCAGAGAGAATGGCATAACTAGGGAAAACCAGAACTGTTAGTACCACTGTAGGCTACCGAGCTGAGGCAAAACGCAGAGCAGGTGACCACAGCCTTTCAGTTTGCCTGTAAAATCTCTTAATTCTCCTTCACGATGCACACATGTGCCCATGGGCTGCAGCCACCAGTTCTGAGTACAACCACCTCCCAGACCTGCAGGAGCAAACTTCCTGTCTGCTTTTGCTATCCTGCCTGCATGCCCAACAGGACATGATGGCTTTCAAAGGGCAGAAGAGGCTGTGATCACTGGTTGTGTTAATACTGAAGCAACTCTTAACCCAGCCTGGCAGGACAGCAACTGCAGAAGCTACTTCAGGCTATGGTAAGGCCCAACTTCTCCTACTCTCTGCAGAGGGGAGCCCAGGTGGCTCTCACACAGCTCTTGTTGTGACCATGCACATGTGAGAGCAATGAATGCAGGGAGTAATTATCTCATTAAATGTACTGGCAGGAGAGAGGTACCTTTTCTGAATTCTCTTGTCTCGACTGAAGCTCTGTGGGGAGAAACCTTTCAGAGATCTTCCAGGAGCAAGCCTTTCCTTTTGAAGGAGATAGCATGTCCAAGTAATCAATCAAAGATATGTTTAAAAAGTGGTTAATGCTTCTCTTTCCTGATAGTTCATGAAAGCTCCTATCTCTGAGCAGCTGTCACATGTTTGCATCTCTTGGAAGACTCAAGCCTGCCTTCTCAGCTCAGTGTTTGAGGTATGACACAAAAATTTGCTTGTCAGTGCAAAGAGGAGAGCATTGGCGGGGACAGGGGGAAGTCATGCAGGCCTCTGTTCTGCCAACTTTTGAAAACAAGCTCAGCTTAAACTTCAGTTGCTGAAGTTGTGGTGGGCACATTTAATGGAAAAGGAATAGTCTTGTGACTGGCATTCAGTGGATACATCGGTCTTGGCAAGATTAGAATCAAAAAGCAAAGAGGCAAATGAGGGCTAGAAGTAGTTGCATGGTCATTTTCAGACCGTCTCTCAGCACATCACTTGGAACAATGTATATTTCTTGTTTCTGGCATAGTAAGTGACTCTGTCAGAAAACTGACACTGCAAGAGCGAGGGTAATCTCAATAGCCATGTTTTTCCCACCGTGCTGGAATCTTGCAGAAGACACAATGTATTCAGTAAGGCCGAAGGGCACAGCGTGTGCTTCATTGCAGTTCACTTATGATCTTTGTGAACTTCAATAGTTGGCACAGTATTTAGAGGTGCACCTTTGACATGCTGTGTAATACACCTTATTTGCATCCTCTGCTAATAGGGTAGCAATAGTTCCTGTACTGATTCACATTACAGTCATCAGCACGTGACCACACAGCATATCACTACTAGATATTCATTATTCTATCTGTTTTGCTTGGGTTGTTTTTGGCTGGTGCTGATCCTTGCTGCAGCCACTGTGCTGGTATGATTGAGAGCACAGTATGCTGGGACTTGGGATGCAAAGAAGTCCCAGAGAGCAGGGAATGGAACTGACATAAGACCTGACTGAAAACACACTGAGTAAAAGTGCATCCTGTATGGGACAGGATGCATTTTCCTTTACTCTCACAGGCACTTCATACTAGAAATTCAAGGTTTATACATGTTGTGTTTATGATTCATCATTGCTATCAGGTCTGATACCAACTTCTGCTTAACCACCACCTGAACTCTCCGTTATTCTGTGATTCCTTCTGATGTGAAATCTTGTCTGTGAGAATTTTGTGAGTTCCAAGCACAATCACTTAGGTTTTAATCATGCAAACCCCTCCATACCATGTGCTTCGGTGCTTGTGGTGTGGTGTAATTGATGTCAGTCTTGGGAACAAGTGATGAAATCTCAGCCTGGTGACACCAGGAGGTAGCCACAAGGCTCTTCCTCAGTCTCTGCAGCCGGACTGCCTGGGAGGGGCTCAGTTCATCCTGGTTGCACACCTGTGTCTCAGGAAGACAAAAGGCCATGAGATGTGTACAGGGCTCTATGTAGTGGGTTTGTTGTGCTGGGGCAGGATCTAATGGCATTAACTCTAAAAGAACTTCTGAAAGTCAGATTTAGTTTGGCCTTTTCATTGTGTTTGCTTTGTCTCTTTCTCAGATTTGTTTGTTTGTTTGTGGTTTCTTGTTCATTTGTTTTTCCCTTGCTTTTGCTTATTTTTCAGGCAGGTGCTATGCTTGAGGTCTGCAGGCTCCTGGAGGGAATAGTTTATATTTCAGCAAAATCATGACTCTTTTTTTTTTTTTTTAATGAAAACATTCTTATTAATATTGGGAGTGTTTTGTAAATGCTCTTTTTTTTATATGGACAGATAATATAATCTACTTAGTAAGTGAAGGTATTTACCAGAATATTTACTTACACTTGTGTCAGTTAGCTTATAAGATAACACAGCCCTTCACTAGCTAGTTGATATTGCCACATTTTGTCACAGGCCAAATAATTTGCCATAAACTCCCTGACACTTTTGCTCAAAAGAGTTAGTTTTTTTCATTCTTTCCTGCCAGACAGGTCGTGTATCTTTTCAGGCTCCAAGAATTTCTATCAGCTATTTAAATGCAAGGCCACAGAGACAAAGCCAGACGCAGGCTGAGCGAGCTGAACTAGGGTGATTCAGAACCAAAGGAGCTGTGGCACATAATTAAACAGTGACTGCACCTACTCCAGAGAATTTATATCTCGCAGTGTTTATAGAGTTTGTAAGTTGCTTTGCCAATGAAAAAGGAGTAGGCTACAGGCGCAGCTATCAGAGACAGTACATCAACAAGGATGGTGAAAATCGTTACTGAGGGACGCTCTAAAAGTTTTTTAACCTACTACTCTAGGCAGGGAACGTGACTAAAGATGGCTGCTGCCAGTTCCCTGCTGCTGAGGGAAGAGGATGCTTCCCAGCTTCCCAGCTCTTGGTGCTGGGAGGAAAAGAAAGGGCAGAGTTGGGCATCAGTCTCTCCTTGGCGCTAATGGCAGCCGCCTTTGCTTTTACTCCCTGCAGCTGGGCTCAGAGCCAAGGGAATTATATACAGCCATGGCTGTGTGCTGAAAAAAGGAGGAGGAGGAAGGGTAATCTTTCTCAAAGCTTCCTGCAACTCTCTCTGGTGTTATCCTCGGCAGCAAGTTTCTCTTCACCTCAGAGTGGTCTGTGAGGATCCAAGCTGCTGTTCCTCAGCTCACAGTACTAAAACAGGAGAGGGGAGATGCTGTTAGCTCAGTTTTAGGTTGGTAAAAGTAATCTGGCACGAAGCAGCCATATCGTTGTGTTGGCCTTTAGACAAGGGGGTGCTACCCCCCTACTCGATGCAGCTGAGCAGTGTGACGAGGGAAAGCCTTGAAGTCAGAGTTGCCACAGGCTCGTGGGTTTGTATGGGAGCAGGAGCTGGTCAGGCAGCACTGGTCTTGCAGGCAGGTTTTACACATCAGTGTCAGCAACTTTAGAGTGATTTTTATACAAGCCACAATTTGAAGACGTACCCTGAAAAATCTATGGACAACAGGAGTTGTTTTTTTGTTGATTTTCAGAGAAGTACCTCACAGGAGCAGGTAGTATGGTCATGAGGCTTTGTAGACATGGGGCAGGTTGGTGGTCCATGAGGAAGGCACACCCAGGGACCTGCTCGCACTGATGAAGGTAACTCTGCAGCATGTTCCTGCTGCGAATGCATGAGCAAGTAGGCAGAAGGAAGGAAGCTGCCACAACCTCTTGTACACTGCCTGAAAACCAGAAGCACACAAAGCAGCAGTACCTGGAGACTTGTGGCAGACTGGAAAACAGTTCTGAATGGGTCTCAGCAGACCTATTCTGTAGTCCTATGTGTATGCTGTTGCCCTTTTGTTTGCATGGCAGTGGGGGCTGTGTGTGCAGAGCACTACACACAAGTTTATGTATCTACCTGGGTTTAAAAAGCATTTTTCTGCAGGATGTGTTTGGCTGTGATTATTTGTATATTTATTTTTTTGGCATCTAGTGCTGAAATAAGTTATACCAACTTTTGCTTTCTCTAAACCAGATGGGCAGCTTTCCCAAGACACTGGGCTTCTGCTTTTCCTTCAAGCCTGCTGCTGTGATGGGCTTTCTCTGGCTGGCAGACAGCTGCCTGCACTGTGCTGGTAGCCTGATGTGTCTGGGTTGTAGCTTATGGAAAGGAATCTGCAGCCATTTCCGTGTCTTTGAAGGTGTTTCTGACTCTGGCAGTTTGCTGACAGTGAGATCTGTTTCTGTCTATTTCTTGTGCATCTCTTGACTCTTGGTTTGTTTCCTGTAATACCTTGTGGAGCTATCTTGAAGCCTTCCTACCTATCCCTTCCTTTTCTTTCTTTGACCATAGGAAGCTCTGTGAGCTTAAATTCACTTCTGTTCACGTATGGGCTCTTGAAAAGTAATCTCACGAGGGCTGTCAGTTTATTGTCGCCATGTCTGGGGACTCCAGGAAAATCCAAGGACTTGTATTTCATCCTTTGTCCAAGGAAACACACAGGAAGGTGCAACTTTTGCCCTGAAGCCCTCTACCATTAAATTCTGCTGAGCCTGATACATCCCCTGATGACTTTAGAGAATGTATGTTACAGCTTCCAGAAAGAGCAGCAGAGTCAAATCAGTGTAACACTGTACCTCATCTGACCAGTGGGAATAAATTGGCAATGAGGAAGGACTGGAGTGGCTGAGTATGCACTGTGAAGTGACAGAGGTCTGAGTAGTTCAGTGGCTGCTGTCTAATACCTGTGTGGAAAATATCTTGGTAGGGCTGGAAACTCCACCAGTGTGAATAGGATAGTAGGACTGGACTTCAGAAAGCAGAGTTTGAACCCCACTGTAACAAAAGTTTCCATGCATTAAAGTTCTGTCCAAACCAGTGGAAATGAGTACATAAGTCTTTGCCACATCGAGATCTAGTAAGGAATGCAATTTATCTTTCAGTTGCCTACATTAGAGGATTCATATTTTTTTCCTTGTATTGTATGTTGAGGAGCATACTCTCTGTTGGGAAAACAGCCTCTGTTGCTTAAACCCAACCAAAAAATGGAATGAAAAAAAGCAACAGCTAAGTTTGAAAACAAGAAAGTATTTTCTTGCTAAGTCAAGTCAGACAGGGCACGTTTTAACACAGATGCTACAGAACACGTTTGTTGAATACTGGCACTTGATTTAGTTTTATATGCTGCTTTTTTTTTTTTAATGCAAAAGCAAACAAACAAAAGAGGGTCTTTGTTCTTTTGCAGAGAGTTGGATTGAACGATGTCTCAATGAAAGCGAAAACAAACGTTACTCCAGTCACACCTCTCTGGGCAATGTTTCTAACGACGAAAGTAAGTAACTTGTTCATTTAAAGTGAGTGTGGACATGTCCGAGTGCTGATTTCTTGCTATGTAAGTTGATATATCTTGGAAATATTTTTATCACTGTGTAGTTTGAAGATTCAACCCACTTGACACCTCCAATAGTTGGTGGGTTTTTTTGTTTGTGTTTCTGGTGGGGTCTGATTTGGTTTGACATCCTCATGAGGGATGTCAGTTCATTGTCGCCATGTCCAAGGGCCCCAGGAAAATCCAAGCACTTGTGTTTTTCACACTACTACTACAAATAATACTACTATCTATTATTTAAAATAACCAAAAGAATTTTACTGTAGCTGAATAGAGTTTGAATGACCTCTCAGATGTGCTGTTGGTATTAGCTGAGCACAACCATCTTGTTTGCTTTTCACTGGCCAGCACCATGTGGTTAAAATACAGGAAAAATTGTGCTATTTTTTCAGTATTGCTGCATCAAATCATGCATGTAAGATCTTTAGGAACTAAAAAAAAAATCATGTTAAGAAAAAAATCACATATTAAAGTACAATATTGCTTCCTTTTTAGTCATAAAGAGGAAACAATTTTAAGTCTAGTAGAATTTAAAATAGGGTTGTTTTTTTTCTTAACTCCTATAAGTAATACTAGATACTGATTTTAAACAACAGGTAGTAAAAAATGCCCTAAAGCACCTTAAAATAATCTGTTTGTGCACTTCTAAAATTATAAGACAAATTTTCACTTACCATTTAATTTTCCCTGCCTATGCCATTTCTATTATACTTAATTTGCATAAAGCAAAATGCTCTTCAGTTTTCATCTCTGGCCCTGATATGTTAGTTGATGTTACAATATGTTAATGCAGGCTGAGTTCTTTAATGCAGAAAGGCTCACATTTTTATCATATTCATCAGCTTGGAAAAAAGTATTTTTAATAGCTTCTTAGTTGCTGAATGCCCCATTTATGTTTGGGTGGGGTTTTTTGTTTGTTTTCTGTTGTTTGTTGTGTTTGGGTGTTTGTTTTTCATTTCAAGTGAACTGTTTTATTTTGATATCAGAGTAAAAGGAAATGCCCTGCAGCAGCGTTTTAGTGCATCATGAAATCTGCTGCATTGAGACTCTCCTCTTATTGATCCAGGGATGTCTTTGGAGACAATGTCTCTTCTGAAGGATAAAGGAAGTGTTAGAAACACATTTATTCACTACTCCCAAGCAAAGGAGAGCAGAGAAGAATCCTTGAAAGATAGACAATAAAACTTGGACAACTTTTTGTTTGTTTTAAAAAATGAAGGAACTGAAAATTCATTTCTCTTTAAAAATAAGGTTGTGGTGAAAAAATAAACAGCATTTGCTCATTGATTTGCATTTAATGACAACCTATGAGAAGTGAAATCCCTTTCACTCTGATGCTACTGAGAAAGTGGTGGAAAGAATCTGTAACGAATGAGATATGACTTCGGACTCTTAAGACAGTCAAAATTCAATCCTGTTGATCTTTTCCTTAGACTCACAGCTTAAGACAGCATTGTCAAGGTAATTATGCAGTACCACTAGTCTATATTAAACCCCCTCAATATTATAATGTCATAATTATTAGTTGTCTTCTGTGTTTTGTTCTAGATCTGCTACCCTACATACATCGTAGCAGAACTAGGAGTAGTTTGTGTGCCTTCAGTTTAAATGTGAACAGGGGAAAACTTTCACATGCCTAGGGACAGTAAGAAGTGTCTCTTCATGGGTTAGAGAGAGCAGGTATTTCACACAGTGGCATCAAGAAGATAAGATGGTTGCTCATTCTGTTTTCTGGCAGGGACAAGCGATGAAAGGTGTCAAATTTAGAACTGATAAATACATAAATTTATCCTGCAATGGACACCCAGTTGAGAGTAAGAGTTGATTTCTTCTAGTTTCCTTCTTAATAGACACTTCTTCCCATATGCTTCTGCAGTGCAGATAAGAGAATTAATCTACCTGAAAAGTCCTACTTGTTTTGGAGGGGTGAGGAAGAAGGAGAGGGTGAAGAGGAAGATGTAGGAAAGGAAAAGAAGCCACTTGCTGAGCATCAAGAACACGAATAATCTGTGAAATCTAGAACAAAGTAGAAGCTTCACCTTAGAAATCATTGTGCTACATGCTGCTTTCCAGTGCTTCAGTTCTTCCTAATGGTTCTCTATTGGTGCCCACACACCAACAGAGAAATTTCCAGATCATTGTGTCACTCTTTGTCCAGCCTCTGCTATGCACTTGTAAAGAGCAGAGACAAAACATTTTGTGAAAACCTACCTAACTCTGAATTCTTTGGAAGAGTGGTCAAATTGCTGCAGTCAGTGGTGCTCCAGTTGGCATCTGCAGCCAAAAGAAGATATCATCCATCTTTCTCCAGACTAGTTATTTTTTGTCTCTAAACACATTAGGGAGCTCTTAGCCAGAGTCTACCATAGTAAATGTGGCTCTGGTGGTGTTGGTTTCGTTTTGGTTTGGTTTGTCCTTCAATGATACTATGACTATTTCCACTGTGAACTGATAATATTCTTACTCAGTATCATGCTTGCTCTTGTAACTATTTTTTCCTGGATACAGAACATTGGTTTTTAGGATGAGACTGATAATGTTGTTGATCATCTTTTCTACAGCTGAAGTATGCTGCAGAATCATATTTCAGGGCAAGGGGTCCTTTGCAATCTCCTGTTCTCATCCAGATGCCTTCAGGCCTCTTGGACATGATTACACTGTGAGGGGAATCAATGACTTGTAGCTGTGGATTCCCATGGTCTCACTGCTTCTTGAGGCAATTCTTACCCTCTCAGAATCCTTTATGACATGTTCCAAAACACAGCTTTTACATTCTGATATACTATTTATAGATAAATTTAATTTCAGTTTCCAGGTCTGTAAAAATGTTTTTCCTTTCACCACTTCCATACTCCACATTTTAGTTAAAAGACTCAAAAGGGAATGATGCAACCTGATAGCTGATAATAATTAAAAAACCCAAAGTAAACAGGTCTACAGTATTTTCTGTGCACTGTGGCTTGAGCTAGATTCTCTAAACTGAAATAGGAGTCTAGAAAAATACAATGAAAGTTTCAATTTCAGTTCCACAGGGAAGGAGTCTGTTACCTGATGAAGTGGAAACTTTGCTTTCCCAAATTTTCTTGCATATTTAGAAATGTGAATGTGTAGACAGTTTATATGTGATTAAAAAAAAAATAATTCATACTACTTTTGCACTTCTAAAGCAGTGTTCAAACTGCATGAAATGAAAGCTTTATCCAGGAGTGGGTGGTGGGGTTTTTTTATCTCTTATTCTTCGATCAGCAAGAGGGGAAAAAAAAGTTTTATATATATATAGTTACTTGATTTAATTGATTTTTTTCCTTAGTAAAATTATTTTTGAATCATATCTACTAAATTAGAATGATCCTCCCACATTTGAGGGTTTAAAAAATCTCCCTGTTTTTAAAGCATGGAATACATGCTAATGGCCATTAATCTTATTTATGGGTCCATGTAGGTAAGAGACAAAGAAGCTTCTTACTGTCATTTAATTTTAGCCAGGGCAAATCACTTTTGAGAACAGTCAGAAACTGGACTGCAGGGGAAACAGAGAAAGAGGCTATTCATCTGAAAAGTGTAAAGTTACCTGAACTAAGGGGAGGATTTTATCCATATAAAGCTACTAATAACGTTAGCTCCTTAGTGATTTCAAGACACATGCAGGCAACTGGAAAAGTACAGCACTATTCTGTTGCCTCCACAGTGGAAAGCAGAGCTTTAAATCCACTTCAGCTGTGACAAACAGATTAACATCAGCATTTTACAAAGAGATGTACTAATGCAGTGTCTTCACTTTGAGTTGTTCCACTTAGTTTAAGGCACCATGCTCAAAGAGGTGCTTTCCATAACTGCTATTTTCTCTATGTCTTGCTGCAAGAAGCAAGAAATCCCTTGAGCTGGACTTAAAACTAGACAGCACAATTATTTGAGGATAGTACTGAGAGTTCAGGGAAAGGCACAAACATAAGTACAGGTTGTAAACAGAATTCTGTTCTGCTGGCTTTGAAAACAGAATTTTTAAAGGAGAAAGTTTGAGCTGTTAGTAAAGAAACTTCCATGGCATTGGGGAAGAGAAAGGTCCTTTGATATCTCTGAGAGTCAAGAAACAGTATTTTTCTAGTAGGTTGATAATCTGATAATCCTGAGTTTGAGGGTCTTTGAAGGCTGTCTCCATGCTGAGAGTTTTACTTACAGCTGTGCAAGCTTGCAACTGTCCCAAGCTTTCAGTCTGGGATGAGTGCCAGCCTTCCCGAGTAACCAGGTACCTTGAAAACACATCTTGATTTCACACACAGAGGTTTAGGATTTTGCACCTTAGTTAGACAAGGAGTTGTTTAGATCAGCCACTTTCAGCTTTTCCCATTTGAGTCCCCCTAGCAACTTGCAGCAAGGTAGAAACCAATTATATAACTGAATTTAAATCAGGGCACACTTGCCCCCCCAGCAGCTACTCTTGCATCTCCAAGCCAGGCTCCTGCTTCCCCTGTCACCTGGAAAGCTGTGAATCTCAAGCCAGAAGGCTCTTTGCTCCATAGAGCAGGGGAGATGTAGCTGCCATCTCTTTCCCAAGCCTCTCCTCAGGCAAGACTGAAGCAAAGAAAGCTATTTTTAGGGTGTTTGTCATCAGATTTCTGGGTGTCGATGACTGTAGTTAAGGGTAAGAAGGCAAAAACATTCCATGTTGTGAGAAGGGATGACCCTGACTATTTTATCCACCCAGGGATTCAATTCCATGCTGCACAGCTCTGCCTCCCACTATGGAAAAGTTGTTTGTCCTGCCACTCGCCTGGCCAGGGGCTGCTGTGAAGTGTCAGCAGCTTGCAGCAGCCATGGCCGCTCAGCATTCAGGCCTTGTGTGCTGAAGGTTTGTTGGATGCTGACCATTTTGTTTAGGAAAAACAAATGAAAAACACAATTTAAAAGTGATTGGAAATGTGTATGTTGGTCCTATGTGCTGAATAAAAGCGAGGCCCTGAAAGGCAGGGAAGGAGTGTGCAGTCCAATAATTAGAGGCCCATTGTTATGCAGATGTGGAAGAGAGGCTGTGCAGTGTCTGTGGCTAACTGTAAATCTGAATTTTCCTGACGTTCAGAGGACCAGCTTTGCAAGCTGAAGGGTGTTCAGCTAACACAACTTGCCCTATATGTCATGGAAGAAATCGGTGGGCTGAAGACAGTGTTTTCCCAAGTGGGGTTTTATTTGTGTGCATCAGTTCTTGCAACTGCACAAAAGGCCTCCCGGTGGGATTTGATGTTCAGAGGAGATCGCTCAACTCCCTTAGGATTCAGCACCCTCAAGGCTGGCTTCTAAAAGTTGATTGTGTCAACAAATGAAACTTGCAGCATGGTGTATAAGCTTGGTGGCTCACCTCACTTTGTAGGTTTCAAAGCTTTCTGCACTTAATGCTTTCATCAGAGACAAAGTTGTTAAAAATATCAAACCACATTTGATAAAAGAGAGTTTCCCAGAGAATACTGCTCAGGAGGTGTTGATTGTGCTTCAGCTTTCACCTAGGGATGTTCTATGTACTTTGCAAATCACAAGTTTTCTATACATCCTTTCAAACTGCTTTAAAAGAACTAACCTGAACTAGGAAGAACACAGTATTTTAAGAGTTTCATTTTAATTATCTTCTTCTTTATTAGTGTTTCGGAAAGTTGGCAAATCAGAAAGTTTACCTTGGAAACAGAGAGCAATACTATCAGGGACAAACAAATATTTGAAAAGGAATAAAGTAAATTACAGAATATTTTAAATTTGAGTTTTTCTTGTTCAGTATTTGTAAATTTTCAAACGTTTAGTATACATCATATGTTAGAATGACAACAGTGGATGAACCCCAGCAGATTAAATGCCTCAGCTAATACAAAATTAGTTAAGGCAACTGCTCTGTTAAAGAACAGATGAAGACAGCTTTTATGCTCTGCCATGCTGAGGAGTAAGAGTTACATTTGTTTTCATATAATTTTATCCTGTCCAATGCCATTATTGCTATGCACTGCCCTGCTTCTGTTATCAGTGATGTTTACAAGGTTTGTTGCCTTGTGCAGCATACACTGATGCTAGTTTAAGGAACACAATTATTTCTATTTCCACAATTTAGCCAATATTTTGAGAAAGCTTTGAGACTTAAGAATATTTGTTTTGTTTTGTTTCCCCACCACCACCAGTTTATTAATGTCTCAGCAGTTCCCACTAAAATGGCATTTTTGTTCGTTTCTTAACAGATGAGGAAAAAGAAAATAATAGAGCATCAAAACCACATTCAACTCCAGCTACACTGCAATGGTAAGATGCCTTTTGTAAAAGAAAACAACCAACAAAAAAAAAAAAAGTTAGTGTTTTTCGTTATACTTTTTTCCAGTTCAAGTCAGCAGAGGTCTCAGACATCCTACACACTTCTAAAGACACTTCCAGTGTATATGTTTAATCTGCTTATTAGTATCCTGTGCAGCATTTCTCAATGAATGTCTTACAGGATTTGAATGCAGGAAGCCTCTGATACAATTCATTAGATCTGCTTAGCTTGTTTGCCACCCTTCCAGATGGTGGTTTGTGGTGATTGTTTATGACAAAGTGAAAACTGGTACTGAGAATTTTTTCTCACTCCTATTTGCTTCAAGGTATGACAAAGCCCATTTTTACTCACTGTGCTACTGAAATGAGGTCTCTAATTTAACAGAGAAGAAGGAGCTTGACGTTTGATTTGTCTCCCAAAAGCCTCCTGGAAAATTTAGTGAGGGGAAAAAAAGAAAGGGTAATTAGGAAGAGATGGGGAGAGGATGGGGAGAGGACAGTTTGTGCTACGAAAAATGGCCAAGTGCTGTTCGCTGTGATTCACAGCAGTATTTTATGCTGCAGGTTCTGCAATGTTACTTCTGATTGTCCCTGGAGTTTGACTGGTTTTGACTTTTCCAACTCAGGTTTTTAATGCTGGTTTAGCTCTCCTAACATTGTAATTGATCGAGCAGCTTTCAGGAGGTTCCTTGCATCTGTAAGAACAGAGCTTTGTACAGAGAAGCCTCAAAGGACAATTATCTGAAAAAAAACATACTTTTAAAACTTGCTTTAAGTCTTTTAGAGAAAGGCCTTTACTTCACCTGTAAGTACTTCTCATAGTTTTCTGGATGAAAACAGAAGATTATTGGAAAAAAAATGTGGGCTTTTTACCAAAACATTAGCAAAATTGGTTTTCTGCTTCTGTCAGTCTCTTGGGAGGTCTAATTGAACAAGTAACTCATTCACTGAATTTTGCCTTTTTCATTTCCTGTGAAGTTCTGTAAAATGCACATAAAGAAATTAGGATTCTTTTATTTTTGTTTGCTTTCTGAAGCTGAAGAGCTAAACTTTAGATTTTAACCCCCCCTGAGACCTGTGGGCTGATTTAGAGTGTAAGTATTCAGTGTTTTGCCTTGCAGGAACATGCAGACACTTTCAGTGCAAATAAAGAGATGTGCAAAATGCAAATGAAGGCATTTAGTTCTGAACTCTATTGTTTCTTTGTACCTATTTGTATCACAAAAGTGCTGTTCTTCCAAGTTAAGGAAAGTGAATACAGAAAGAGACTGACTACAGACAAGGTGAAAAATATTAAAATAGAGAAATGTCATAGAAGTATTTTATTATTTTCTATTATTCACTCACACGATTTCAACACAGCTGAAACAGGGTAATAAAGAACTATCTAGCTGAAATAAGATAGCAAGCAGATCTTACCAGTTCCAAAAGCAGAACAGTGTTTATTTTGCAGTAGAGTCTCTTCCACAGGAGCAAATAAAGTGGTAGCCAAGAAGTCAGAGTTAATCAGAGCACACCAATGATACTGTTCCCAACAGAGAACATGCAAATACTGTAAACAACCTTTTGCCAAATACTTTTGAGCTTCCTCGGTCATGGAGGTTAGTAAATCCCTAAACTCCTGGGATCTTGAGCCCTGCTGGAATGCAGCGTGCAGGCTAATGCTCCTTCAGCAGTGTTTACAACTGAAACCTAGATTTTTGATTCTGAAAAAAGGCTGCTTGCATCATCTTCCTTTCTCTCTTGATACTGTATTGACTTAGTACCTGTCAGCTGTTTTGTTTTTCTACTCAATTAGGTCCAGTCATTCAGAGCATTTGCAGTTTCCTACACTCACTTTTCCTCCCCCCAAAACTACAAGAGTGGGAACAGAAAGCAATGAAATTTTAAAGTTTGATTTCTGTAGCTGGTGTCAAGCTGCATTATGTGATTGTCTCATGTATTAATAAATCTGTAGGTGAAAGTTTCCCACTACAAAACAGTTTTCTAGTGGTTTCCATATCCACTTCAGCATATGTACTGCAGCTTTGAACAGGTATTTCCTTGAGAAACTGCTGATGGGTTTGATACACTGAATAATATTACAAGCTGCAATTAGCTGTAAGCAAAACAAACTAAAGCAGTAAGCTGGAAAACCAGGCCCACGAGCATCAGGTTATTTGTACTGTGGTAGTACATAGAAGCCCATGGGTCAGTAAGCTGCTGTAGTCAACACCACATAAATGCAGCACTGAGCTCTTCCTGTAGGTGTAACCTTACATGTTTGATAATTTTGCCTATTCAGGCCTCAAAACAAGCTTTCACACAGACAAGAAGGAGAATTTACTACATTTACCTTATTATTCCTTGGGTAAGCATGTGTTCCACCCTCTTACAGGCATCTCTACTCCAGACCCAAGTGGTGAAAATGGAAAGGTAAATTATTGAGCAGATTTCAGGGTAAAGTACCTGACTTGTCAATGGAAGTACCACAATTGTCTGCAGTGTCTGGTGTTTGCCATGCTGGTCACATATTTACTGTTAGATGCATTTACAGATAATGAAGACAAGGGAGTGATGGAGAACAGAAGCAGAGGAAATGTCAGTAGCAAAGGGGGAAAAAAAAGGGGAGGGAAGTAGTAGGGAGAATGAAGCAAGACTTAAGGGAAATACATAAGTTTTGTCACATGGTTTGTATTGCTTTTATTACTTATTTCTTCTCTGACACCTTGATGAAAACAGTGAACATCAGTCCCACAGGGAGTTACCCTTAGTGCTCACACCTCCTCAGAGGCAAACTACATTGAATGCTACAAATGCAAAGGAGGAAGAAGTAGCTGAAGGTGCCAAGAGGCATGTCTGGATGTCTGTCAGCCTGGCTAAATATCCCTTTCCTGGAAACAGGAATGATGTTTTTGTTTCATTTCACTGGTGACAGAAAATGAGGTGAAAGGCCTGGCAAATGCATCACTACTGCCAAATACATCATAACTGTGAAACTGTATGAGCTTGAATTTAACTGTTAAAGTATGAATATACCAATACTGATAGCCTGTGCTTGTCCTGTGTTCTTGTGTTCATTGTTGTCTGTAAAGCTGTAGATCGCTAAACATTTGGTTCTTGAAAGTTCATGATTGTTTAATTGGTGAACTGCTTGTTCAAGTACTAAGTGTGAAGATTTTCTTTGCCTCACTTTGAGATGTGTGCATGTCTGCTTCTCCAGACAGAACTATTCAAACCACAGACCTATTCCATGCAGTGGTGGCTTACAGTGTAGGTGTTCTGAATAATAACAGTATTGTGAGGCCGAAGTCACAAAACTATTCTATTTTCTGCAGCATTTGTAAAAAGAAGTAACAAAAGAGGATGGTTAACATCACAATTGTTCCGTTGCCTTCAGATGTGAAATGGAAGTCTATAACTATGACTGCTACTGACATGGCTCTGCTATGGGATAATCTCATTTAATCTAGAAGTATGTAAGTGTATCAAGAGGGAGACAGTAATAGGGACAGATAAAATTGTAATTCCTGTGGAAGGATTAGGGGGTTTATTGCTGTATTGCAGTGGTACAAAAGGTCTCATTGTGCACCACTGGGTTTCACGTGGCTTTATTAGGACATTAAAAATGTTATTTATATATATATATTATTTCTGATAATGATTTGTTAGGTAGAAGATTGAGTTCATTATCTTTCTACAATACTGTAGAATGAAGCTGAATTCAAAATATGATAAAGTTGTTAAATAAAAAGACAGGAAAATAAAAGAAGTGGAGCAAGATGGGGTTTTGATCATTAAAAAAAAAAGTTCAGGTATAATGGAGCATTGTTCAGTGTCAGACTAATGACACTCTGTGAAAGAGAGGAGAAAAAGAGAAAAATTCATCAGATATGAACAGAAATAATTAACTGCTTTTCTTTCTGCCCTGTCTTGGTCACGGAAGCTGACATTCCAATTAGCAGCTGTAGTATACAAACGAACTCTCCAGGTTCTGAAAAGAGGTTTTGTTAAAGCGCTGTGAATTTGAGGAAAGATGCCGTGATGATATTTCTGTAGGAACCAAGGAAGAATAGGTTTTGCCCATACAAACTGCTCCCATTCATCTAGCCAGATATCTTATTAAAATAGTTTGCAGTCACAAACGATCACGGTAACTGAAAGGGAAGCTAGGTAGGTCCTGAAAAAGGCCCCGAAGGAGAGCAGCTGGATATCTGGAAGGTGCTCTGCAGCTACCAAATGACAAGGGCTCATTTTCTGTAGAATTTGAGCTTTTGACAATATGTATTCATTTTCTAATATGTTTATGATGCAGTTGCACCTACCTCCTCCTCCTAGCCAGCAAGGCAGACCTGCATACACCTAACTATATATGCATGCAAGTGACACCACAGGTGATTAACTATGGTTTAAAGTTAGGAGTGCGTGCTGATAAATGTATATTCAAAGTTATTAGATCAGTGATCACAAATACATCATTTCAAAGAAATGCTGCTTCTAATATGTAGTTTTATAATGAGTCCAGTTTCAGTTTAAAGGTGAAGCATTTGCCTGTTCATAGCTTTGATGCATGATGTAAAGCTTTGTAGCCGTGTTTGCAGGTGGAAGGGAATAACAACAGTTTCTGCAGGGCAGGGCAGAACGTTATTTCACTATTTTATTCAGCATTGTATTCAGATCATGTACTCTTTTTTTTTCACTTTGTCCATAAGCAATAAGCAAAAAAATATTATCCAGATACGATTTTGTCCACACTCTTGAGTATTTGCAAATAACTTTCCCTAGCCACATCTGCTTCCTCAAGGTAAGGAATTGCACAGCTGGACCAGACTGAAGAGAGTGTCGCGAATCAAAGGTGACCTTGTCCTGTAAAGAGTGGGAAAATGCTTCCCCTCAGTGAATGTTTATTGTTTTGTAGTTGTACAAGCATTTGTTTAATGCAGGATGCTTTTGAGGTGTAACAGATTGCAAGTATATTTTTTTCTGAAAAGAACAGTTTGGAGCATGACTGAAATCCAGTATCCATCTGCTGGTCCCTACTTGCCTGAGAACTCATGGACTATGAACCAAATGATGCAATTAAATGTTATGAAAGTGAATTGGAAGGAGCATCTAGGAACAAAGCAGAGAAAATTTAGAGGACAAGCAGAAACCAGAAGGTTTGGCCTTGAAGATGCACTTTGCATACTATTTAACATCCAGGACATCCAACATAGCTGCAGTTCTCTCTGTTTGATGTTTTGTTTTTAAGGCTGGAGGAGAACTATGAGATTGCAGAAGGTGTTTGCATTCCTCGAAGCGCTCTCTACATGCATTATTTGGACTTCTGTGAGAAGAACGACACACAGCCTGTCAATGCTGCCAGCTTTGGGAAGGTGAGTCTGAGCAGCAGTGTGATGCCTTGAGCTGGCACCTGCTTCAGGTGAATTTGGGTTACTGAAAACAATTCAATCATCATTTACTGTTAGAGGTATAGGGATGAATAGTATAGTATAGGGATGAGGTATAGTTATGAAGACAGAGAGTCTTCAGCCTGCAGAAGAGAAGGCTTCCAGGAGACCTTAGAGTAGCCTTCCAGGATCTGAAGGGGGCTCCAGGAAGGCTGGGGAGGGGTTACTGACAAGGTCTTGTAATGACAGGACAAGGGGTAATGGGTTTGAAGTGGCAGAGGGGAGATTTAGACTGAATGTTAGGAGGAAGTTCTTTACAGTGAGAATGGTGAGACACTGGCACAGGTTGCCCAGTGAGGTTGTGGCTGCTCCCTCCCTGAAGGTGTTCAAGGCCAAGTTGGAGGAGGCCTTGAGTGACCTGTACTAGTGGGAGGTGTCCCTGCCTGTGGCAGGGGGTTGGAACTGGATGATCCTTGAGGTCCCTTCCAACCTTACCATTCTATGAATCTCTTATTTCACAGAATCACAGAAACATCCAGGTTGGCAAAGCCCCTCAGGATCACCAAATCCAACCTATAACTACTCAACAAGATTCTCCTTAAACTACATCCTTAAGCATCACATGCAAACCACCCTTAAACACATCCAGGGTCAGTGACTTTGCCACCTCCCTGGGCAATACTCAAGTTATTAGACAAAGTTTAAGTATTTTTGCGATTGCGATAATTTCTAATCATGACTAAGCTCCAAAATACATGCTTGTTTTTCATTACTTCAGCCTCTAGCCTCACTGGCAGTGGTATGGTATGCAATATTGGCAGCCTGGGTGTCAAATGCAAGCCAGTGGCATGTGGCAGTGTTGTTACAGTGCATATTACTCCATCCTCTTTCTTCCTTGCCTCTCACACACGCACTTGTTCATTGAAGGACAGATACAGTGTTTTCCATCTGAAAATCATGGCATTCCAATGTTTGTTTGTCTTTTCATGTGCTGTTGTCCAAATGTTTCCCACTTGGTTGCAATTGAGTTCTGAAGCAGTGATCTATGGAATTTGTTTTCCCTTTTTGTGGAGAGGAAACCATGGAAAATCATCCTAGTACTTTCTCAAACTGCTGCTTCATGTGGCTATTGCTTTTGGATCTGGGAACTGAGGCTTCTGCACAGGTGTGTCCAGAAACCTCAGGCAACCCTGGCACAAATATTGCAGTGAAGCATTTGAAGAATCTGGAGCACACCTCAGTGATTCTTTGTAGCCTATTTTTGCTAAGAAAAGTACTGTGTAGTCATGAAGATATGCAAGGTAGACACCCTCTTTATTCAGTCAGTAGTTTGCAGTCAGTTTCTCCTTAGGAGCAAGGTGTCTGGGTGAGGTTTTAGCCAGCAGAGTTGTCATTGTGCAACTTAAACAATGCATTTGCAATGTGCATCACACAAATGCCTGGGAGGGAGTGCAGTGAAATCAGCGCTGTTTGAGAGGCTCTGTGTTCAGCTGCTGAAACAGGGACCCCAGATGTATTTGCCCTTTGGAATAATCAAGAGTCCTGCAGCTGACATTATCTTTAGAGAAACTAATTAGCTGTTCAGTGAAGTTGCAGACAACTCACCTTTCAATAGATCACATTGAATTTATGATTTGTCTTTGGACTTCATCCTTGCAGACAGTGTTAAACACTTAGGCTGTTTCTTTCAGAGTCTGCTAGTGTTCAGAGGGAGACATGGAGTTCAGCACCTTAAAACAACCTGCAATGAGGAACATCCTAATCTATTGTTATATGCTCAGATAAATCACAGTTAACAGAACAGTGTTGATCTCACTTTTCAGGATATCACTGGAGACCTACAAAACTTCCCTGAAAGTGATGTCTTCAGATGGAAGTTTTGTAGATAACACTTCAGCCTACATGTTCTTCTTAAGCCTGGTGTAAGTCAGATATAATCACAGGAGAGCAGGGCAGGGAGAACAGATCAGCTGCTAATGAACAGCTGAAATAATGGATCTTGTTTCCTACCATTTCTTATGTTCCCCAAATCCACAGCCTCCCCTAAATCATATATTATGTTTCCCTGCAGTATCTTCAACTATTTCCAGGTCCCAGTCACAATCAAAGTCTTGCTTTTCACTTTTATCACACACCTGCTGCACCTTCTTTCCACATTATTTTTCAGATTACCTCCTGTCTGCCTGTCTATTTGCATGTCTCTCTTTCTCTCCTAATCCCACTAACACTCATACTCCTGGTTGTCCAGTCAAGTGGTGCCAAAGGAGAGCCTGAGCTTTCTTCCCTGTCTCGTCCTCAGCATTAACATCAATATGCTCTCCCCAGTATCCCTAAAGTGCTTGTATTAAACTTGCAGGACATGGACTGGTCAGGCATTTGATAATATTGGATTAGAGAAATAAAAATTGGTCTGGGGAGTGGAGAGTTTAACAGAGACAGTAGTATCTCACAGACTATTTCCCAAGGAAATCAAACTAATAACAACAGAAGTAACAAGAAGAGGAAAGAACAGAATTACTGTGTAAATAAACATCTTTTTAAAAGCAATCTATACTCTTAGGATACCTAAATTACATATAAAATAAGGAAGGCTCTAAAATGGGTATTAATGTGATATATTCTTGTATGACAAAGGCAGCTGTAGCTTTA
Organism: Semnornis frantzii; assembly: GCA_013399775.1. Lineage (NCBI taxonomy): Eukaryota > Metazoa > Chordata > Aves > Piciformes > Ramphastidae > Semnornis > Semnornis frantzii. The sequence goes on along the minus strand of VWYK01031768.1, from coordinate 6,089 downwards.
ACGTTTGCACCCAGATTTTAGTGCTTTACTCACACATTTAAATGTGAAAATTCTGAGCAGTTTTGTCTGTTATCACTTGCCAATATGCTAATAGCTACACTTCCTACTCTGTCATCACAGAACATTTTCTTGCCTGCAAACGACAGAGCCATGCACTCTTTAGCCATGTACTTTAGCCAAAGAGAAACTAGACAGGGTCCTGTATTGGCTGATCACAGCTCAGCACCAGCAAGTGGAGACTCCAGAGTTAAACTCCTGCTCTTACTGTAGGCAGCAGAGTGTGTTGTATTCAATGGGATCACCTGAAAGCAAAGTAGAATAATTAATTACATGCAACTAATGAGGAGACAGGGAAATAGAGTGAGGATGGGCAGATAGGTCTCAAATGTTACATGTGAGAAAAAGCTTTCTCACAGTGAAAGTGTTTAGACTGTGATTAGTCCTCAGGCAGAAGCAGTGAAAGCCCTGTGGTGAGATCACTTCAAGAAGATGGCAACCTTATGCCTCTCAGATCTGTGCTGAAAATGGCTTGGGCTCTGCTCTGGGATCCTGTGGACTCAGATTGCAGTTTAAAGAGTTTCTGAGTGGATGTTCTGCCACTGCCTGCAGCAGGGAGAGCTGAGCAGGTGTATGTTGGTGGTTTTTTGCCAGCATAAGATGAGCTAGCTATTGTGGTGAATGAAGGCTCTGACATAACTCTCAGGGGGTTTAGTTGCAAGAACTAAACCATACTGAACTGGGGCCTTTGAACTGAATAATGAGAGGAATATTTTGAGCATTTCCAAGCCCCTCAGTAGCTGTTGTGTGTGGCTGGGTGCCATAAGGCTTGCTGGTTCTCTGTGCTGTAGCAGCTGGGTCGACGCCGATTTTTGCTCTTGTTTCTTTTGTGACTCTATATGAAACTGATCTTCTTAATCAAGCACCTTGAAGATGTAATCTCCCTCATCCACTCTGGTTTCCTCTGTCCTCCGTGTCCTCAGTTTACTGCTTTAAATTTACTGTGCAGTGCTAGCTCACCTCCCAGCCACTGCCCTCTTTCTCAGACAGAACACTTTCTCGGGCGACCTCTTTTGCTTTCTCATGTTCTTCCCACAACTCCCACATGCCCCCTGGAGGTTAAACACTCTCTTTTGTGTGTGTGTGTGTGGTTTTGTGGTTGGTTGGCTTTTTGGGTTGGTTTGGTTTGGTTTTTTCGGTGGGTTTTTTTTTTCGTGGTGTGGCTTGTTATTTTGTTTTTTTCTCCTTCTCAATTTTGGTGCTTTCTTGACGTGTCTTTTGATGAGTAACCTACCCTCCCCCTAAAAAATCCCCCAGACTAGACTCTGCTGGCTGGAAGTTCAGCAATGAAGCTCTAATTACAGCTTACCACAATTTACAAGCAGGTATATACAGAACATACACAAATATTTACAGTTATATACAAGTTAAAAGTAATCTAGAAACACAAATTCCCTCCCAAAACAATCAGGCTGCCAGGAGGCTCCTGACCCAAACCTTCTCCACCCTTCCTCCTCTTTCCCTCCCTTCAGAGATAACCTGATCAATCCCTGTATATCTCATGTCATAAATCTGGAGAGATCTGAGGTGTCAAAAAGATGCCAAGAAGGTTAGGGGAAATAAAGGGTTAGGTCAGATTAGAGTTAAGGCAGATGCCACCACACAGTGAGAAGGGAGAAGTGTCTTGTCTATATTTTGATTAGTTGCATTTCTCAGCAGAAGAATGAGTGAGATAGGTTACTGCTGGGGTTTTTTCTTTCTTCTACNGGGTTGGTTTGGTTTGGTTTTTTCGGTGGGTTTTTTTTTTCGTGGTGTGGCTTGTTATTTTGTTTTTTTCTCCTTCTCAATTTTGGTGCTTTCTTGACGTGTCTTTTGATGAGTAACCTACCCTCCCCCAAAAAAATCCCCCAGACTAGACTCTGCTGGCTGGAAGTT
>VWYK01031767.1:16142-34889 GCA_013399775.1 Semnornis frantzii | reverse complement strand
CTGCAGCCCTCTGAGCATCTTTGTGGCCTCCTCTGGACCCACTCCAACAGTCCCATGTCCTTCCTGTGCTGGGGGCTCCAGAACTGTACACAGGACTCCAGATGGGTTCTGAGGAGAGCAGAGTAAAGGGGGATAGGGTAATAGGTTGCTCTTGATGATCTCCAAGGTTCTTTTCCAACCTGATCGATTCTGTGATTCTGTGCAACCAACCTGTTAAAAATAGAGCAAAGCCTTCCTCAGGAGGGATTTCTTCTTCCCACCATCAAGTGAAGCTCTTCAGACCCATAATTTGTTTGTCTCATTCTGGAGGTGCTAAAAAAACGTGTCAAAAAAGAACTTCATGCTAGTTAGAGTCTGCAATTGAGCTTGAGAAGTTGGTTTGTGCCCATTCTTCCTCCTTCCTGAACAGAGCGATGCGGAAGAACGCCTGCTTGCCACAGGAGGTACACGAGCTATAATTTGCAATGAAATATCATGAACTGTGCCACGCTACAGAAGCTTTAATTAGAGTAATTTAAACACATTGTAAGTTACCAGTGATTTTGCATTCAGGATATTTTAAACAGCTGAGCTCAAAAAAAAAACCAAACCAAAAAACCCAACCCACAAAACCCAAACCCAAACCCAACCACACAACCGAGCAGCGATTTGCTCACCGCCACATATCAATGGGCTTCTGCAGCTGTGGAGTCACACTCCAACCAAACGAGCACAGACAGCCAAATTATACTTCAGGAACTAGAGAAAAATCAGAGGATGATGTCCCTCAAGACCAAGCACTACAGGAAAATTAACTGTTAGGGCTCCTGAGTGATTTCTGGCTGTTCATAGCTGGAAAGTAGGCTTCAAGGGTGTTGTAAAATAACATAGATTAATAATAACTCCTAGATATGTCACCTCTTCACATGCCTGCTCTTCTCCAGCTGGCTGGTCTGCAAATAATGTCACAAAGGACTAGATGATCTGTTGAGGTCCCTTCCAGCTCCTGACATTCTGTGAAGGTGTCTCTCTACTTAGCTGAAGCAGAATATGCTCTTGTGAGCATGGCCTCACAACACAATCACAGAATGGAAGAAACAGAAAAAAACAAAAAAAGAGGAAACCCAGAATCCCAGGATGGTAGGAGGTGGTGGCAACCTCTGGAGATCATCCATTCCAACTCCCCCTGCTAAAGCAGGGACACCCACAGCAGGTTGCCCAGGATCACAAGATCTGCATGGATTTGGAATCTCTCCAGAAATCTCTCTCTGGCCAGTCTGCTCCAGGGCTCCACCACACAGTAAAAAAAATTTCACCATGGTCAGCTGGAATCTCCTTGGTTCCAAGTTGTGCCTGTTGCCCCTTGTCCACTGAAAAGAGTCTGTCCCCATCCTCTTGCCCTGCATTCTTTAGCTCTTGCTGAGCATTGAGATGATCCCCTATCATGCTGCCTTTCTCCAGGCTAAACAGCCCCAGGTCTCTCAGCCCTTGCTCCTCACAGACATGCTCCAATCCCCTCAGCATCTTTGTAACCTCCTCTGGAATCTTACCATGAGATCCCTGAAAATGTCTCACCACAATGGGTTGTCAAGTCCTGGAACAGGCTGCCCAGGCATGTATGTGGTAGAGTCCCCATCCCTGGACTGAAAAAATGTGTAGATGGTGTGCTGAAGGACATGGTGTAGTGTTGGACTTGGCAGGACTGGGTCAGTGATGGGACATGAGGATCTTCAAGGCCTCTTCCAACCTAACCATTTATATGATTCTATATCCTTAGGGAATTTTCTGTAGAATGTGCACTGCAGGGCATGACCCTGGACTTAGACCTGCAGCAGGTGCCCAGCATGAAAGAGCCTTTGCAAGGTGCCTTGCAGAGGTGAGGAGGAGGGTTGGTGATGCTGAACCTCCTGCAGAATTTCTCCCTATGTGTTTGTGCAGCATGCGTAAAAGTGCAATCAAATTTGATGTCTCCTACCCATAGCTGGTCTTGAATTAAGCAGCTGTGCAAGGAATGAAAGAATCTTTTATATTTTCCAGCTTCTGGAAGTGGCAAGAGCCTGCATAATAAAACCCACTAGGGACATAGACAATGCTAATGTGATTGCCAAGAAAGAGTTAGGAAAAGATGTTTCTAGCCCTCATGCCTTCTCTCAGATATTCACATTCACTTCTTAATTATAGTCTGGAGAGATCATCCTTTAGCAACAGCTGCTTTGAAACTGCCAGCCAATAGAACCTGGTCTACTATCTTGGGTGCATGAAGAGTGTGGCCAGAAGGTCAAGGGAGGTTCTCCTCCCCTTTTACTCTGCCCTAGTGAGGTCACATCTGGAGTGTTGTGTCCATTTCTGGGCTCCCCACTTCAAGAGAGACAGAACTACTAGAGGGGCCAGTGGAGGCTGCAAAGATGCTGAGAGATCCTGGAGCATCTCTGGGAGGAGGAAAGGCTGAGAGACCTGGGGTTGTTAGGCTGGAGAAGAGCAGCCTGAGGGGGAGACCTTCTCAATGCTCAGCAAGAGCTAAAGGATGCAGGGCAAGAGGATGTGGACAGATCCTGTTCAGTCCTGCCCAGTGACAGGACAAAGGGCAACAGGCACAAACTGGAAGCCAGGAGGTTCCATCTTAACATAATGAGAAGCTTCTTTGCCATGAAGGTGCTGGAGCCCTAGAGCCAACTTTCCAAGGAGGTTGTGGAGTCTCCTTCTCTGGAGAGATCCCAGGTTCCACCTGGACATTGTGCTGTGGGTGACTCTGCTTTAGCAGGGCAGTTTGAATGGATGATCTCCAGAGATCCTTTCCAAATGCCACCATGCTGGGATCCTCTGACCAAAATGAGGAGTTGGGGCTCTCATAACTAAAAGTTGGGACTTTCTCCTAGCCAGTGCAGGGATTTAGGCAGGAAATTGGTAGCTCAAGTACCAGATGTGCAACCCCCTGAAGATTTCCTTTAAAGAGAGACCCATAAATGGAGATTTTTTTTACAGTTGGAAGTTTAGAAAGGTTAACATCCCTGAGATTAACTGCTCAGCACAGCATCTTTGCATGCTAATGGCATCTAGTTGGTAAAAACCATGCAATTTCCACCCAAAGACAAGGGGCTGCTCAGAAAACTCTCACCAGGCACAGATTGCTCTGATAATATTTATCCAGAACAGCTAATCATGACAGGCTTCTGGAGGACATCCTACATACCTAACTCAACTTTAAACACAGAGGAATCAAAGCACTTTATTCCAACAGTGCTGTTTTCTCTCTGAAACCACCTTTCTGGGAAGGTAATTGAGTTTTTGAAGTGACAACATTCACTATAGGGAAAGGATGAGTCTTCAGTGGGTGACTAAATCCTAAGCAACTCATTCAGGTAACCATGAAAACATTTCACTGCAGCTCTACTCCAAGTGCAGGAATGTTTGTGTCACAGGATGAAAAATGAAATTAAAAAAAAAAAAGAAAATAACAGAAAAATAAAAGCCTTTAAAATACCTTTTTCCCTTTCTAAGGAGCATTAAGAAATTGTAGGTGATTTCTGGGACAGACAAGACAGCCTCTCAGTGCCCACTGGGTCATTTCTTTACGCCTGTTGAAGGTGCCCATGCAGCAGGCACCAAATTTCATTAGCCTGCTCTGACAGGAGACCATCAGCTGGGCTTTGATCATGCTAAGGACAGAGAGGAGCCCATGACTGGTTCAGTGACTCACAGGATCATAGAAGAGTTTGAGTTGGAAGGGATGTTTAAAGGTTACCTAGTCCAAGGCCCCTGCAGTCAGCAGGGACACTGTGACTATAGCAGGCTGCTCAGAGCCCCAGACAACCTGACCTGGAATGCTTCCAGGGATGGGGCATTTACCATCCCTCTGTGCAACCTGCAACTCTCACTGTAAACAACATCTTCCTTCATTCTGCCTCTGTACTCAGCACTGCTCAGGCCACACCTTGAGTGCTGTGTCCAGTTCTGGGCCCTTCAGTTTAAGAAAGATGTTGAGGTGCTTGAATATGTCCAGAGAAGGGCAGCAAGGCTGGTGAGGGGCCTGGAGCACAGCCCTGTGAGGAGAGGCTGAGGGAGCTGGGGGTGTGCAGGGTCAGGGCAGACCTCATTGCTGTCTACAACTACCTGAAAGGAGGTTGTAGCCAGGTGGGTTTGGGCTCTTCTGCCAGGCACCCAGGGATAGAACAAGCCTCAAGCTGCACCAGAGCAGGTTTAGTCTGGGTCTTAGGCAAAAGTTCTTCACAGGAGGAGTGATTTGCATTGGAATGGGCTGCCCGGGGAGGCAGTGGAGTCCCTGTGTCTGGAGGTGTTTAAAAGGAGACTGGATGAGGCACTTAATGCCATGGGTTAGTTAATTAGAAGGTGATAGGTTGGAATCGATGATCTCAAAAGTCTTTCCCAACCTGGTTACTTCTGTGATTTTAGAGCTCTTTCCCAGCCTTCATGAATCTGTGATTCCATTCTACTGGTCAATCCATCTTGGTTTTGACCCACAACAAAGCTTGAAGGAAATGTTTTCCATAACATTCTTCTCAGCACTGCATCACAATGGCATTAGCATGACCCAAGGCAGTGCAATCTATCTTTTCACCATTAAAAAATTAGGAAGGCTCTAATGTACTGGAGGGAAGAGCTATAAGCAAACATTACAGTACAAGACCTGGCAGCTCCTGCAGTGTAATCTGGGTTCTTCCCTAGAAGCATGATTAGAAGAAACAATTGGTGGTACCAGCAAGTGATGCAATGCCATTATTGATTGCCTTGCCCTGCTTGCCTTCTCAAAGCTTATTTTGCTTGTTGAAGAATCATTCCCTAAGACTCTCACTGTTCTGCCTAATCATGTTGCTTAGGGACACATATTTAACACCAGTTGGAAAGAACACAGAATCCCAGTATGGCAGAGGGATCTCTGGAGAGCATCTAGTCCAACCTCACTGCTAAAGCAGGGTCACTCACAGCAGACCACCCAGGATCACAATGTCCAGGTGGGTTTGGAATCACTCCAGAGAAACAGACTGCACAGCCTCTCTGGGCAGCCTGCTTCAGGACTTCAGCACCCTCACAGCAAAGAATTTTCTATTCCTGTTCAGATGGAGCCTCTTGAGTTACAGCTTGTGCCTGTTTCTTTTTATCCTGTCACAGGGCACCACTAAAATGAAAATGGCTTTCTTCTCTTGGTCCCTGCTTTTTAGCTATTTATAGATATTACTTATTCCTATTAGATATTTATTAGTATTAAGTTAAAACCACTTTACTCAAACCAGCTGGAACCTTCCCTTTAGTACCAACACACTGAAGAACACCACAGAGCTTTATCACATCCTTTCTTAGCTTGACTTCATCTCTAAATATCTCCCAAAGTGTCTTCTCCATACATTTCACAACTCATGTAGGGCAGAAGAAGAAAAAAGAGTCTGCTGAAGGAGAAGCTTTTATACAAGTAGGTCACAACCAGCCCATGGCATTTAGTCATTAACACCTACTCCAGAATGTCCAAGAGCCTCAGGTGTTATGGGTATGAACAAGCTGAAGCAGTAAATCTTTTGAGGAATTATTTGGGTTTTATTCAGCTGTACCAATTGTTGATCCTGATGCTTTCTCAATCTGTCAGATAAGCCATGAATTGTAGTAGCTCAGCTTTGGGTTCTTTTGGTATCGTTTTTATTTTTGCTCCTGAATAACTGCTTTTTTTCTTTCCACCACAGGTGTAGATGGGTCAGTGCTCAAGAAAGCCCCCATCAGGTGAATTGGATTTGCTATAAAAACCCATCCCAGAAGCTCCCTGCTGTGGTTTGGGTGGTGTTTTGCTCTGGAGTCTGTGGTGGATGTTGCTGGCCAGAAGATCTTAATTTAAAGGGTTTCTGCTGTAAGAAAGTAAGTAAATAAGTGTCTGATGAAATTTAGCTTGGTTTTCTAACCTGCTCTTTAAAGAGTTGTAGGTGTTGCATGACTGTGCTGTGCATAGAGGGATAGCTTTTGCTTTCTGCTGGAATGGTTGGGAAAGGGTCAAGGGTAATAGGGCTTTATGGCTTGGGAGGAAAGCAGACAGAAGGTGGTGTGGCCTGAGTGAATTTTCACAGCGGGGAAGGTAAATGCAACCCTTGGCTACCAAGAGCCTAATTGCTCAGCATGTTTGGGTCATGGCTTTTTATGATGGTGCTGGTTTTATGACCCTGGTGCTTTTAACTTCTGAAGGAATCTCCCTTTGCAGTGTGCTCCTTGAGGTATGAAATGTTTTATGGTGCTGTCTATTAGTGCTGGCTTGGAGAGCAGGAGGGAGCAATCTGCTGTGAGGCTAGATGACAAATTGTTTGGATCTTGCCTATTTTAAAGCTCTGTTCTTCAGTATTTTTGGCTGTGTCTATTTGTGATGCTGTAATGATTTGGTGAGCTCAAGAGGCATAGGGCACAGGCTGATTTCAGCTGGATCTGGATCCCCTTTGATAGAATCATGAAGTCATAAAATGGCAGGTGTTGGAAGGGACCTCTGGAGGTCATTCAATCCAACTGCCCTGCTAAAGCAGGGTCACCTACAGCACAATGTGCAGGTGGGTTTGGAATCTCTCCAGAGAAGGTGACTCCATAACTTCTCTGGGCAGCCTGCTCCAGGGCTCCACCACAATCAAAATCAAGAAGTTTCTCCTCTAAGTTCAGGTTGAAGCCTCCTGTTTTCTGGTTTGAGTGTTACCTCTCTTCCTTTAACTGGCCATTACTGAGAACAGCTCAGCTCATCTTTGTGACCTCACTTTTTAGATGTTTATATGCATTGAGAAGATTCTCTCTGCTTTTTTCAGGCTGAGCAGCCTCAGGTCTCTCAGCCTTTTCTCCTCACAGGTGTGCTCCAGTCCCTTCAAGCTTTGTAGCTTCTACTGGACTCTCTCCAGTGTCTCTCAAACTGGGGAGCCCAGTACCCCTGATGTGGCCCAACTAGGGTACAGTAGATGTGGAGGAGAGCCTCACTTGACCTGCTGGCCACACTCAATGCCCCCAGGAGACCACTGTCACTTTGGCCACGAGGATGCATTTCTGGCTCATGGTGAACTTGTTGCTCATTGCAACTCCCAGGTCCTTCCCAGCAGAGCTGCTTTTGAGCAGGTCAGCACCTCACCTGTACCAGTGAAGGTGGTAATTCCTCCCCAGAGGCAGAACCTTGCTTTATTTCATCAGGTTCTCCCCTGCCCAGCTCTCCAGCCTGCTGCCATTTCTCCTAGCCTGGTACCACCAGCAAAGTGGCTGAGAGTGCACTCTGTTCCCTCACCCAGGCCATTGATGAACAAGACTTCTTTCCTCAAAGGGACAGAGATGGTCATAAGCACATTTTCTTTATGTACTTGTTTGATGTTTTAGGGTTTTTTTCTTTAGTTTTACTGATGTTTTTCTTTGGACCAGTTTAATCTCCAATGCCATCTTATTGGTTTGTAGAAGCCTGACCCTTTAAGATGTAGCTGGGCTGTGCTGGTGTTGCCCTTAATAGGCCTTTAAAGACCTGCACCTTGGTTAATGTCTGAGGTTATCATTGACTGATTAGAAGCCTAACAAGCTGCCACCAATGGGAGCAGTGGATGATGAAAGTCTCACTTGTATGTGACTTGTGTGTGTGAATTCTGTCTGTGCTTTAGTGGTTGCTGTCATGATGCTGTTCAAAACAACAGGGCAGTAAAAGGTTGGTTTTCAGTTTGGCATGTGGTTTAGATAACATCAAGGTGAATGTGGTGTCTGCTGGGACAATGCCAGGTCAGTAGCTTTGTAGTGTAGCTCACCTCTTGTTTGCCCAGGAGCAATGCTGGTAAGGCAGGTCTGCCCTGTTCTGGGGGTACTGGTAGAGTGCCTGAGGGAGGGTAACCTGTGGCTGGGAGTATTTCATCACTCTTGAGAAATGTCTTGTGGCTTTACAGCCTTGCTGAGGGACTGAAGTGCTGCTGGGGTAAGCTGTCATGTGAGGAGACCCTTCACTCTTGTGCCTCACTCACCTCAGGCTGCTGGTTCTATCTGGTTAACCTGAGAGCCTGCCTGGGGCTGCTGTTCCTTTTCACCTATGGACCAACCATTTCAAATGCAGTTTGCCTCTTTTCCATGTGGTCAGACATCCTGGCTTGGGTCAGCAGTGGTGTGGCCAGCAGGACCAGGGCAGGAATCAGCTGCTTGTACTGGGCACTGGTGAAGCCACACCTGGAACACTGTTTTCAGTTTTGAGCCCCTCATTTCAAGAAGGAATTGAAGTGCTAGAGCATATCCATAGAAGGGCAACAAAGCTGGTGAACAGGTCTTGTGAGGAGCAGCTGAGGGAACTGGGGTGACTTAGCCTTGAGAAGAGGAGGCTCAGGGCAGACTTACATGCTGCAACTTCCCGAAAGGAGGTTGGGGTGAGGTGGATGTTGGTTTCTTCTTCCTGGTAACAAGTAATGGGACAAGAGAAAATGGCCTCAGGTTATGCCAGAGGTTTAGGTTGGTCAAGAGGAGCAATTGCTTCCAACAAAAGGGTTGTCAAGCCCTGGAACAGGCTGTCCAGGGTAGTGGTGGAGTCCCCATCCCTGGAGGGATTGAAATACTGTGAGCATGTTACTGAGGGACATGGTTTAGTGGTGACCTGGTAGTCCTGGGTTAACAATTGGACTTAATGGTCTTCAAGGTCTTTTCCAACCAGAGTTATTCTATGACTTTAAATCTGCCTGGCTTCAGACCCCCTGATTGCTTTAAGATGGCAGCCTTGGGTGATGGCTTAACCTGGAAATCAAAAAGAGGGGTAGTGGGAGGGATGGAAGTGCTTTGTGGTGGGTTAGGAACTTCCCCTCCACTACTAAAATTTACCAGAGTAGCTCAGACAGCTTGGAAGCAAGCAAAGCGAAGTTGACAAGCATATATACACAATATATTTACAAGTAGTTACAATTATATACAAATTAGGAATAATATAGAAATCCAAACTCCCTTTTGGACAAAGAAAACTGCCCAGAAGACTCAAAGCTACCCTCTCTACCTCCCTCTATTTTCCCAGACAAACAAAACATCCATCAGAGCTTAGGTGGTTGTGTTAGCCAAGATTAGAGGAGAGATTAGAGCAGACCAAAGGAGAAGCAAAAGGGAGCAGCTTCCCAGAGCAGAGTGGCACAAATTGTTGACATTTTGGCTTGTTATTCCTCTCAGCCAACCAATGAATGATGTAGACTTCATCATTGTTTTCTTTTTATGACCAATGACTTAACCTGTCTCATTAAAATATCAGCCTCAAAGCAGCACATGCTTCCACAGCTTGTCTGCTGATGTGGTTTGGTGGGTCCTTTGCAGGCTGCTGACAGGGATGAGCACTTGCTGCTTAGTCTTTCCTTTCTCTGGAGATCCTTTGATAAGTGAAAGGAACATGTGGGTATCTAAAGGGTTTCCACAGTTAAGGAATAAATGAGCTGATTTATCCTGTTATGTTGCTAGATATCAACAATCTGTAGAAGCAAAATGCATGTTTAGGTTGTATAAATATATTTTTGTGTATATGTGTGTACAAGCTGTAGCTTGAGACTCTTGTTGCTGTATATTGAGTTCTGAAAAGCCTCCATCTCCCATCCCAGGGGGATGGTTTTTGCTTTCTCAAGGCCCTTATTAATCAGGAGTTTTTTGTGGCCTTCTTTATTCCTCACACTGATGTTTCATGTAATGGTGTCAGACTGCCTTGAGATGAACAGTCTATGAAAAGACCTTTTCTTTCCCTCTATAAGACTTCATTCTAAGAGATTTATCCTCTTGCAGCTCTCTTCCACATATCCAAATATGGCCTCATGAATTTCAATAGATAATGACAGCTGATGTCTCCTCTTGATAGATTTGAATTGCTTCTGAAGCTTTTGTCTCCAAGCTGGTGGTGCAGCTGTTGGCTCATTCAAGGCCCAACTTCTGAGGTTCTGGGATTGTTCACAGAATTATTTTGGTTGGAAGAAACCTTTAAGACCATTGAGTCCAGCCTAAGACCACCATTGCCATTAAGCCATGTCCCAAAATGCCAATCCACAGGTTTCTTGAACTCCTTCAGAGATGGTGACTCCTTCACCTCCTTGGGAAGTGTATTCCTTGTTGGAGGCCTGTGACTAGTGGAGTTCCACAGGGGTCAGTATTGGGACTATTTCTGATCAATATAGTCATCAATGACCTGGCTGAGGGCACAGAGTGCTCTGTCAGTAAGTTTGCTGATGACACCAAGCTGGGTGGAGTGGCTGCTGCAGCAGAAGGCTGTGCTGCAACTCTGCCAGCCTGAGACAGGCTGGAGGGCTGGGCAGGAAGAAATCAAGGGAAATTCAACAAGGGCAAGTGTAGAGTCTGGCACCTGGGAAAGAACAACCCCAGGTGTCAGTACAGGCTGGGGACTGAGCTGTTGGAAGGCAGTGAAGGGCGATAGGATTTGGGAGTCCTAGTGGGAGGGAGGTTGACCATGAGCCAGCAATGTGCTCTTGTGGCCAGGAGGGGCAATGCCATTCTGGGATGTTTTAGAAGGACTGTTGCTAGTAGGTTGAGAGAGGTTCTCCTGCCCCTCTACTCTGCCCTGGTGAGGCTGCATCTGGAGTACTGTGTCCAGTTCTGGGCCCCCCAGTTCAAGAGGGACATGAAACTGCTTGAGAGAGTCCAGCACAGAGCCACAAAGATGCTGAAGGGAATGGAACAGCTCTCTTGGAGCCTGAGGGAGCTGTGACTGTGCTGCCTGGAGGAGAGGAGACTGAGAAATGACCTCAGCAATGTTTATAAAGATGTGCAGGGTGAGGGGCAGGAGTCTGGAGCCAGGCTCTGCTGGGTGTTGACTGATGACAGGACAAGGGGCAATGAGTGGAAGCTGAGGCACAGAAAGTTTCATGGAAACATGAGGAGGAATTTCTTCCCTGTGAGGGTGACAGAACCCTGGAACAGGCTGCCCAGGGGTGTTGTGGAGTCTCCCTCTCTGGAGATATTCCAAACCTGCCTGAATGCATTCCTGTGTGATCTATTATAGGTGATTCTGCTCTGGCAGGGAGATTGGACTGATGAGCTTTTGAGATCCTTTCTAGTCCCTGACATTCTGTGATTCTGTGGTTCCAATGCCTCTAAAGTGGCTCCAAAGCTGCTAGTTAAAAGTAATCAGTGCTAGCTCACTCTTCCATGGATATAATCTGCACCAGGATTTTGCTATAAAGATTACATTACTTTTTTCCTTTTGTGTGTGTGTCTTGAGTTTGATTATCATGGTAGCTGTGCAATCTCCTTCTCTGGACAGATTCCAAACCCATGTGGACATTGCAATCCTGGCCAACCTGTTGTGGGTGACCCTGCTTTAGCAGGGCCAGTTGAACTGGGTGATCTCCAGAGGTCCCTTTTCAACCCCCACCAGTCTGGAGGTTGTCAGAAGCCAAAGGAATGAAGGAGGTGGGACAGTTTCCCTAACTGAATGATGTTGTGCCTTGCATTCAATTAATTAGATGCACAGCTTCTGTATCTTCTTGTGCCTCCTTCATACAGAAAGATGGCTTCTTAAAAAATGAAGACAACTCCTGTAAATAACTCTTTTTATCCTTCATTTGAGCAGTTAATTAAGCATTTAGTGTTGTTTCTCCTCCTGGTGACAGAATACAACTCAAAGCAGCTGCTAAAGAAAGCTTGAGTCTATACAGCACATGCTGAAGGTGTGCTCCAGAAATAGAGAGCAATTGCTTCTCTTGTAGCATTGGGTAATATTTTTCTTCTTCTGTGTAATAGCCTTGTTAGAACTCCTCCAGAAACAAGCTTGCAGTTTCAAAAGTTCCCATTTCTTTGCTCCCCAGAGCATCTCATCCAATTGGTGCTGTAACTTTCTTTTATATTTTCAGTTCTGCTCTTCTTTCAACCTCTCAGTAGCATGTATGTAGCATCACATGTGAGGTGGGGATGGTTGCCCCATGGAAAAGCCTCCTCTTCCATGGGCACCTGGGCTGCCTTCTGAGAATTTCAGAAAGTGAGAATATAAGCTCAGAAACTTCAAATCACAGAACCTTGGAACATAATGGGTTAGAAGGCACCTTTAAAGGTCATCTAGACCAAACCTCCTGCAATCACCATGAACACTAGATGAAACCTCTCCAGGATGTTTGTCTAGTTTGACTGGGAGTGCAGTACCTACAGTAACTCTGACATGCTGCACGAGTCATAGTGTGTAAAACTTGTTTGCATAATGCATAGCCAGAGCTGTTATCCTTCCCTGACAGCATCTTCTAGCAAAAAGATTTCATTTGTGGAGAACTGTCTTATCTTACAGGCTTGCCTTTTTTCTTTGAAGGCTCAGCCATAATCACAAAATACATCTAAGTAGTTAATTTTCTCCTGCTTTATTCCAGTGTTGGCAAGTATGCCTTAATGGCTTTCTACTGGCTGTCGTCATAGAAACATAGAATGGTTTGAGTTGGAAGGGACCTGAAAAGATTATCCAGTTCCAATCCTCCTACTGGGGACACCTCCCACCAGACCAGGTTACACAAGGCCCCATTTGGCCTTGTCAAACACTTCCAGGAATGAGGCATCCACCACTTCCCTGGGCAACCCATTCCAGTGTCTCATCACCCTCATTGTAAAGGGTCTAAATCTACCCAGCTCTAGTTTGAAAAGCATTGCCTCTTGTCCTGTCACCACATGGCCATATAAGTACAGACCTTAGTCCAGAATCATTCTGTCACTTAGCTCTATCAGCCTGCATCTCCTAATTCTGGATATATTGTGTGGTGTAGTCAAACATGATGTAGTAGCAGACTAAATCTGTGCAGCAAACTCAAATTTGCTTCTGGTAGCTTGATAGGTGGGAGGCAGAGGGAGCAGCCTTCCTTTTGTCCTTCCTAAACACATTCTAAAGTGTAAACTGGCAGCATTCTCATAGCCCAGAACCAGCTGTGTGCTGGGCTGCATCCCCAGCAGTGTGGGCAGCTGATTGCTGCCACTCTGCTCAGTGATGCTGGGTCCAGCTTTGGACTCCTCAGCACAGGAGACAGGGACCTCTCAGGGTAAACCACAAAGATATGAGGACTGGAAGCCCTCTGTGGCAGGAGCATGCTGTGAGTCGAGGTTGTTCAGCCTGGAGAGGAGGCTGCAGGGTGACCTTCTTGTGGCCTTTCAATACTTAAAGGAGATGAGGAAAAAAGATGGGGACAGAGGTTTAGCAGGGCTTGTTGTGACAGTACAAGGGCTGGTGGGTTTAGGCTAAAAGGAGGAGACTGAGACTAGATAGAAGCTGTTCATACTGAGGGTGGTGAGACCCTGGCCCAGGTTTCCCAGAGAGGTGTCACATGCTCATGTTGTTTGGGATTCTGAACAGCCTGCTCTAGTTGCAGATGTCTGCCCTGAGGTTGGAAAGAGGCTCTGAGTATGAAGGGACTGTAACCTCTGTCTTACAGAAAATGCTGAGACACCTGGGGCTGTTTAGCCTGGAGCTGAGAAGGCTGAGGAGGTCTTTATTAATGTTCATAAATATGTGAAGGGTGGGACTCAAGAAGGTGATAGCCTCTTTTCAGTGGTGTCCTGTGGCAGGACAGGGGACAGTGGGTGCAACTGGGAATGCAGGAAGCTCTGCTTCAACAGGAGGAGGAAAATCTTTAAGAGTGATGAAATACTGGAGCAGCCTGCCCAAAGATGTTGTGGAGGCCCCTCTGGATGAGTTCCTGTGTGACCTGCCCTCAGTAACCCTGTTTTGGCAGGAGAGTTGGACTCTGGAGATCCCTTCTAACCCCTACCATTCTGTGATCATCTCAGTGGAGTGAATAAAGGCTCTTCAGGGATAATGTTTTCATACCCAATTCTTCAACTTGAGGATTTATTTTCTTAAACAGTCAAGAGTCTCACAAATGCTCTTTGCTCTACCCACTTCCCTGTGCAGGACACAAAGGCAATGTAGGAATCAAACATAGCCACACAAGGGTTGAACAGTGATGCTGTCTGTGCTGTCACTTTGCTCCAGCTTGCTGCTACTACTTCTGGCTTTAATGCAAGATTGGACAAGAAAAACATTGAGTTCACAGAACTAACCAGGTTGGAACAGACCTTTGAGATCATCAAGTCCAACCTATCACCCACAAACCTAATTAACTAACCCATATCACTAAGTGCCTCATCCAGCCTCCTCTTAAACACCTCCAGGGATGGGGATTCCACCTCCCTGGGCAGCCCATTCCAATGCCAATCACTCTTTCCATGAAGATTTTCTTTGAAACTGTGGCAGAGCAGGTTTAGGTTGGGTGTTAGGATAAATCTCTTTCCTGAAAGAGTGGTCAGGCATTGGAACTACCTGCCCAGGGAGGTAGTGCAGTCTCCATCCCTGGAAGTGTTCAAGAAATGTGTGGCCATGGGACTTGGTGACATGGTTTAGTGGCCATGGTGGGGTTGGGTTGATGGTTGGACTCTCTTAGAGGTTTTTTCCAGCCCAAGTGGAGGATTCTGAGGAGTTTATCCTTACACAGTGGTTGAGGAGCAATGCATTGTGTGATTTCACTATGGTCAAGCTCGTTGCCACTATTTCTGTGGTTAATACAAGCTGCAGGGAGGTTGTGCTGGATGGGGCTGTCTGTGCTAGCACGTGCTGCTTTGGAGAGGGGACAAACAAGCCCTCTTCTGGGGCTGGATGCAGCCTTTGTGCCTTAGTGAGCATGCGGATGTGAAATCTGAGAGGAGATTTGCCAACTGCTGCTCCCTCCTCATTCCTCTGCCTCCATATGTCTGTCCGCTGGCTGCCTCTTACGTCACAGCTTCCATCCCCCTGCTCAGGAGCTTTTCTATCATCTGGGGAAGAAGTATCTGTGTTCCTCTCACATTGTGCATTGCCTTCTGTTAGCTACTTAGTGAAATAGAAGCATATTTTCTTGGACTGTACAGAGACATTGATTCCCTTTTTGCTGAGCTCTCCTTCGAGTATGCAGGTAGGGAGGGTGGGGTGGGGCAAAAGCATCTCTTTGATGTCTGAAAAGATCTGCAGTCCTTCAGCACAGGCTGAGCTGCATCAGGAGCGTGACTCTGCAGAAGCATTGCTTTACAGGGCAGAAAAAAATCATCCCAGTTGTGACTCAGTGTTCTACATACACCAATACCCAAGGCTGTGTTTGTTTAAACATGCCTGAAAAAAAAACCATCCCCCAAGGAGGTAAAATACATATTTTGAAACTTTATTGGAAAATATTCAGGTTTGCAGGCAGGTAAATATTGTTACACTTGCTCCAGCTGAGGAAGGGGAAATGCTGTTTCAGCAGTGCTGGGGATAAGGACCCAGAGTCTGGTGGGCAACAGGATGACCATGAGCCAGCAAATGTGCCCTTGTGGCTAAAATGGCCAGTGGCATCTGGGGTGTGTCAATGAGTGTGGCAAGCAGGTTGTGGGAGAGCCACCATCCTTCCCTTCTACTCTGCCCTGGAGTGGCCACAGCTGGAATGTGGCCACTTGGAGTCCTGCTGGGCAGCAAGTTCTGCATGGGCAGCAATGTGCCCTTGTGGCCAAGAGAGCCAGTGGCATCCTGGGGTGCATCAGGAAAAGTGTGGCCAGCAGGGCTGGGGAAGTCCTCCTCCCCCTCTACTCTGCTCTGGTGAGACTACACCTGGAATACTGTGTCTGGTTTTGAGCTCTCCAGTTCAGGAGAGACAGGAACCTGCTGGAGAGAGTCCAGCAGAGAGTCAGGAGGATGACTGGGGCAGTTAAGCATCTCCTCTATGGAGAGAGACTGAGAGCCCTGGGGCTGTTTAGTCTGGAGAAGAAAAGACTAAGAGGAGAGCTGATCAATGTGCACAAATGAGGGGTTGGTGTCAAGTGGCTGGGGCCAATCTGTTTTCTCTGGTCAGCAGCAATAAGCCAAGGAGCAACAGCTACAAACTGGAACAGAGAAGGTTTCAGCTCATGAGGAGAGACTTCTTCACAGTGAGGGTGACAGAGCTCTGGGGCAGGCTGCCCAGAGAGGTTGTGGAGTCTCCTTCTCTGGAGACTTTCCAAACCTGCCTGGATGCATTCCTGTGTGAACTACCCCGGGGCTCCTGCTTGGCTTGTACTTTATGATCTCTGGAGGCCCCTTCCAGCTTCTAATGTTCTGTAATACTGTGTCCAGTTCTGGGCTCCCTCTGTCTTCCTTGAGCCAGGACTTGCTGGAGAGAGCTACAGCAAAGGGCTCCAAAGATGACTGAGGGACTAGAACATCTTTCTTATGAGGAAAGACTGAGTTGTGGTGGTGTGGGTTTTTTCCAGTCTGGAAAAGAGAGGCCTGATAGGGGTCTCATAAATACTTCAAGAGTGGGTGCCAGTAGGATGGGGCTGGGTGTCTTTCAGTGGTGCCCAGTGACAGGCACAAGCTTGAACATGAGAAGTTCCATCTAAACATGAGGAGGAAGAGGTCCAGAGAATCTCCATCTCTGTAGAGGTTCAAAACCTGCCTGGATGTGTCCCTGTTTGATCTTTTAGGTGAACTTGCTGTGGCAGGGAGCTTGGACTCCATCTCTAGAGGTCCCTTCCAGCCCTAGTGTGAAATGCTTCAAAAAAAAGTAAAAAGAATCATTGATCAGATTTGAGTTTTGCTAATAAATACTTAAGCTACTGACTTACATATTTGGTGTTTAAGTAAGAATTTTAATTCCTTCACACTGCTTGAGCTCTGCATAACTGAAATGCAATGCCAGCTGATACTTGTGGTTTACAACTCTTGGCTAACAACTTAAGTGTAATGTATGGCCTCAAACTCAGGGACTCTTGCTATGCCTTTCATGCAGTTGGAGCTCTGGCAACAACTAGTGGTCATGGAGGTATTGGGTAGAATTTTGGACTTGATGGTTTTTGGAAATCACCTCAACCTTATAGCTTCTAGAATCCTGTGAAGGGAATTTAGGGTTAAAAAAAAAATGTTCTTTAAATAAAGAAAACACTTTTTCCTTTAAGGGTGGTTGTAAAATAGGAGCAGTTTAGCTTCCCAAAAATAATCTCCAGCCACCATGCAATTGAAAAAACAAGAGGAGATATATATATATAAAATAGTTTTTCCCTCTCTTGTTACTGTTGGCTTGTGAGATGCTTTTTCTAGTCCCTCAGCTATGCTGCTCTGGAGAGGACCATGTGGAGTCTCTTTGGAGACCTTCAAAGCCTACCTGGAGATGCTCCTTGGAAAGCCTGTTGTGAGTGACTCTGCTTTAGCGGGGGCTGGACTACATGATCCCCAGAGGTCCCTTCCAATCTCCATCCGACTGAGATTTTGTGATCTCCAGGAGTGTGGAACCTGTGTCCCAAGCTGCTGGGCCTGAAATGGGCTGGATGCTACAGGATGGTCAGATGTTCTCCTGTGGCTCTTGCTGCAGAGCTGACAGATGCCCTGGCTGTGCTGTGCTCTACCTGTGTTCAAAATTAGAATCCTAGGTCTCTCCCAATGAAAATGATTCTTTCAGATCATGAAGTCCAACCACTAACCCAAGATACTACTGTGTCACCATTAAACCATACCACATCTGTATGGGGTTTTAATCCCTTGAGGGATGGGAATCCCCCTGTTCTAGATATCATGCCCTGGAACAGCCTAACTTTTGGGGGAAGGAATTGCTCCTCATGCAACCTAAACCTCACCTGGTGCAACCTGAGGCTGGTTTTGGTTTATCTCTTGTTCATAGGATCATAGAATGGTAAGGTTGGAAGGCACCTGAAAAATCATCCAGTTCCAACCCCCTGCCATAGGCAGGGACACCTCCCACTAGTACAGGTCACTAGAGAGTGATCTCCACCTGTCTCCCACCTGCTTTCAGGGAGTTGTGTGGAGTGAGGTCTCCCTTCAGCCTCCTTTTCTCCAGGCTAAACAACCTCTCAGCTGCTCCTCACAAGGCTTGTATTGTAGACTCTTCATCAGCTTTGTTTCCCTCCCTTGGACATGCTCCAGCAATTTAATGCCCTTCTTGGAGTGGGGGCTCCACTTCAAGGGGGAATGATGTGTTGTCCTGAGTCCTTTCACACTACTTGCCTGCATAGTGCAGGGTTTGGAAACATGCATAAATGCATAAAGGCTGAATTGTTCAGGTATGGTTCTTTTTCTCTCTCCAAGGTTGGGTATTCAATCATTTCAAATGGACACTTCCAGAAATGCTTGTGTACTTGGAGAATAATTTGTTTCAAAGGATCAAATAATCTCTATTTGCTTTTCCAAGTGGTTATGAGGTGCTTAATAAGGGCCATTAGTTTGCTGAGCAAATCCTTTAGGTTGCAAACAATCACCATGGCCAGAAATTGCTGGAGTCCATCAAAAGCAGAAGCTGAGGTGATACTCAGAACTACAGTGCCTTGTAAAGATTACCTCCTTAATTGATAGCTGGAAAACAGGCCCTTGAAGTGTTCTGACTTGTGAAATATTGCTGAGATAATGGAACATGTGGAAGGGTGACAAGAAACTAGACTGGAAGTTCTTTACATTGAGAATGGTGAGGCACTGGCACAGGTTGCCCAGGGAGGTTGTGGCTGCTCCCTCCCTGGAGGTGTTCAAGGCCAGGTTGGAGGAGGCCTTGAGTGACCTGTGCTAGTGGGAGGTGTCCCTGCCTATGGCAGGGGGTTGGAACTGGATGATCCTTGAGGTCCCTTCCAACCTTACCATTCTATGAAACTCCATGGTGGAGTAAGGAGGCCTTTGAAGCCACACCAAGTATTGTGTTCAGTTTTGGGCACCTCATTCCAAGAAGGATGTGGAGGTGCTGGAGTGAGTGCAGAGGAGGGCAGGGAAACTGGGGAAGGGCCTGGACAGTAAATCTTATGAGGAGTGACTAAGGGAGCTAGGGATGGTTAAAGGAAGAGGAGGCTGAGACCTCATTGCTGTCT
>VWYK01031767.1:0-15906 GCA_013399775.1 Semnornis frantzii | reverse complement strand
GGTCATTTGGATGTGGTACTTGGGGATATGTTTGAGCTTCATAGAGTAAAGACTTTGGACTTGGTGATCCTGGGGATCTTTTCCAACTGGAATGTTTCTGTGGTTCTGTGCAGGGGACCTTTGGCCTGTGGGCTCTCAAATGTGCAGAGGTAGGCTTTGGTGTCAAGCTGATGGTGTTAAGCCTTGTCTTAACATACAGACTGCTTAAAAGCACTTGAAGAGGGATCTGTTCTACATACATCTGGCTTGATTCAAGAGTGCTTCAGATGTCCTGGTGCCAAAGGATGATAGCAGTGTCACATCTGGCTGAGCTGGTGGCAGCTGGGGGGTGTCCAAGTGTGCAGAAAACTTTGTATCAGAGCAGGGGTTTCCCAATCAGCCTTGGTTTCAGCCTCCCCACTCTGCTTAGTGAGGGCTTAGGTGCCACCTTTGAAGGAGTAACCAAGGCAGGACATCCCTACAAGATGTGATGGTGAGCAGCCTTCTGCTGTGTGTCACCTCAGCCTTTTTAATCATTGCTTCAGTCCTAGTATTTGTATAGAGCCACAGACTGGTTTGGGCTGGAAAGGACTTATAAAAGTCATCTAGTCTAACCTCCTGCAGTGAACATGGACATCTTAAACTAGAGCAGGTTGCCTAGAGCCCCAAGCAGCCTGACCTGGAGTTGTTTCTATGATGAGGCATCTATCACCTCTCTGGGCAACCTGGGCCAGGGTCTCACCACCCTCATGTTAAACAATTTCTGCCTTCTCTTTAATTCAAATCTCTCTTCGTTTAAACCTGTCACCCATTGTTCTGTCACATGTCTTCCTGGAATGGTTGTCCTCCTCTTTCTCCTAGGACCGCTTTAAGTGCTGAAAGATTCACATGTATCAGAAGTGATTGAATCTTACCTTGCCAAAGAATGTTTGCTCTCACAAATGAGAGACAATCAAAGTGATCTCTAGTAAGTGCTGATTATCTCCTGCAATTTATCTGAAGTTGATCTTACTTCATTGGAGGGAGCACAAAGATGTGCTTTGAAGTGCAGACTGACATGGCTGAATGGATTTCACCTTAACTGAGCTGGAGATAATCAAGGTCAGCCTTGTATGGGGCTCTGAGCAGCCTGATCTAGTTGCAGATGTCCCTGCTGACTGCAGGGGTGTTAAGACTAAATAAACATTTAAAGATCTCTTCCAACCCAAGGCACTCTATGAACTGTGCTTCACTCAGAGCAGGGCTGCAGTAAGGATGACAACTTAAACCAACTGAGAAAGTTCAGAATATCTTCCTCTCATCCTTTAAAAGATCAGCAAGACATCCAAGACAATCACTGTTTAGTGGTGCTTGGAGATCTTCAATCAGGTCATGTGTTGGGGACTGCTCTTGGGCCACAAGCCCCCATGGTATACAGGCTTGCAGCAGAGTGGCTGGAGAGTTGCTTGGTGGAGAAGGATCTGGGGGTGGTGGTTGATGGCCACCTGATCATGAGCCAACAGAGTGCTCAGGTGGCCAAGAAGGCAAATGATATCCTG
Source organism: Semnornis frantzii (assembly GCA_013399775.1). Lineage (NCBI taxonomy): Eukaryota > Metazoa > Chordata > Aves > Piciformes > Ramphastidae > Semnornis > Semnornis frantzii. Next base: position 14,389 of record VWYK01031767.1, on the reverse strand, counting down.
GCTTGGATCAAGAACAGTGTGGCCAGCAAGTCTGTGGATGTCATTGTCCCCCTCTACTAGGCACTGGTGTGGCCACACCTCACNTGGCCTTGAACACCTCCAGGGAGGGAGCAGCCACAACCTCCCTGGGCAACCTGTGCCAGTGTCTCATCACCCTCACTGCAAACAACTTCCTCCTAACTCCATTGCCTTCTAAAACTACCTCAAAGGAGGTTGGAGCCAGGTAGGGTTTGGTTTCTTGTCCTGTCACTTCTTTCATGTGAGAAGAGGAAATGGCCTCAAGTTGTGCTAAGGGAGGTTTATGTTGGAGGGAGAATTTCTTCACAGAAATGGCTGTCATACATTGGCACAGGCTGTCCAGGGCAGTGGGGGAGTCACCATCCCTGGAGGGACTTAACACTGGTGCTGAGGAACGGGCTTCAGTGGTAGCAGCTTAGCAATAGTGGCAGGATTGTGAGCTCTAGGTGAGTGGTTGGACTTGATCTAAAAGGTCTCTTCTGACCTCAACAGTTCTGTGGATCTATGATGATGTGGTGACTGGGATGCAGCAAAACCTGGTGCACCCATGAGATGCAAGGGGCAAAACCACTGTTGGATTTCAGCCAGTGTAAGGAAAGTTCTACAGACCCATCCTGAACACTCATCACTAACACTCCCAGGGGACAATGCAGTGTCTGAGGGAGGATGGTTTATCCTGCATATCTAAAGTTATTCTAATTATAGAGCTTTAAACCACAGCTAATAAAGCAAGCTCCACAAGGCTGCTTAAAAGCTGCTGGCATCATCCCACTTGCTTTTTCCACCAGGTAGTGGTGGTCTTTGACACCACGGTCCCTGTTCCATCTGTCCTGTGTGCTAAATGCTGAGGCTCACCCCACATACAGATATGTTAATGGTGGATCATTACACACCAGCCAAACCTTCCTTATCTTTGTGCTGGGGGAACAATTCATTCAGTGTGGTCTGGCCATGTCTTGAATCCTAATGAGCCACGAAGGAAAAAAATATCTGTAGTAAAGGATATGCTGCCTCTCCAAGGGATGGGGGTAGCTGCCTTTCCACCAAACATGAATATTTGTAGAACTGTGGAATCAGTGTGTGGTGGAGGTTGGAAGTGACCTCTGGGGATCATGTAGTCCAACCCCGCTGCTAAAGCAGCATCACAATGTCCAGGTGGGTTTGGAATCTCCTCAGAGAAGGAGACTCTACAAGCTCTCTGGGCAGCCTGCTCCAGGGCTCCAGCATCCTTCAAGTCACACTTTCCCCTTCTGTTTAGTTAGAACCTCCTGTGTTTATACTTTGTGCCTGTTGGCCCTTGTCCTATCCCTGGGCACCACTGAGAAGAATCTGGCCCTATCCTCTTGCCTCCCTCCCTTTAGCTGTTGGTCAGGACTGATCAGATCTCCTCTCAGGCTGCTCTTCAGGCTAAACTGGTCCAGGTCTCTCAACTTTGCCTTCTTAGGGAGATGCTCCAGACACCTTTTTTTGTCAATAAAGCAGTAGCTTGATTGGGGAGAGCACTGAGGCCCCAGGAAGCCTTTCAGATCTTGGGTGATTTACTGAGTATTACACTGGGCAGGTGCATCTCTTTGCCCAGACCATTGGAGTCAACTGGAAGATGGACCCAAGTCCTAACATCCTCTCTGAACTGGAGGTGACAACTCTGCCTGTGAGCTGCATTTGTGTGTAGCTCTCCTGTGACTGACTAGTGGAGGAGATGACTTCAGGTTGCCCAGGGACGTGGTGGGGGTTCCATCACTGGAGACATTCAAGGCCAGGCTTGATAGGCCTCTGGCCAGCCTTACCTAGCTGGGGATGGCCCTGCTGGCTGCAGGGGACTTGGACCTTTAGAGTCACTTCCAACCCAATGCATTCTGTCACTCAGTGACAGAAGAAGAGGACACAGTCTCAAGCTGTGCCAGGGCAGGTTTAGGCTGGATGTTAGGAAGAAGTTCTTGACAGCAAGAGTGATTGGCATTGGAACGGGCTGCCTGGGGAGGTGGTGCAGTCTCCATCCCTGGAGGTGTTTAGAAGGAGACTGGATGAGGCATTAAGTGCCATGGGTTAGTTAATGAGAAGGTGTGAGGTGATAGGTTGGACTTGGTGGTCTCGGAGGTCTTTCCCAACCTGAGGAACCATAAGTACACATTTCCTCTGGGTTTCCCAGACCAGTGCCAGCAGACTTGCATGTCATTCTCACAACACCTACCTGATGGAGCACAACTGTGCAGAACCTGTTGTCACAGCTTATTTTCTGCTCAGGAAGGCTGTAGCAGACGTGAGTGTGATGATGCTGAGCTACCAAGGCGGTGTTACACAGTCAGCAGTTTCACATGGCACTTCATCCAAACTCTTCTGACACTTCAGGGTAGGAGCAAGCAGTGCCTGGCTTCCAGGGTTTGTGTGCTGTGATTGTTTAATGCTGACAATGCCCTCAGCTGATTAAGGAGAAATTGCTTCATGCTAGAAGAACCAAAGGTCAGAGCAGCGGAGTTTAATTCTGTTATTGCCATCTTCATGAGGTATTTGATTCCTGTGAGGCTTGAGGTGGTGTGAGAAGCAGCAGAGGGTAGCCTGAGGTCTTTGGCTGAATGCTGCCCCTAAGGACATGGTCAGCTTTTGTTCTGGATGTTTCTGAACCCTTCCAGTCAAGAGTGAAGCAGAATTAGTAGTTTCCAACGTTTGGTATGTGATTTAGGGTGGTGAGATCCTCCTTTTTTGGAGCTTGTGCACTTGGTGTTTGAGAGCTGCTGGTGGGATGCAGGCATTGGCACAAGCTCTGGCCATCAAAAGGCTGCAAGTGGAATAAGCAACTGATTTGAAGAATTGTGGAACCATAGAATTGTTTTGGTTGGAAAAGAGGTCAGTGGCTGAACTCAATCTTAGACACAACACTACCATGGCCATTAAGCTACATCATGAAGTGCTGTGCCCACAGGTTTCTTCAATGGCTCAGGGATGGTGGCTGCAGCAGCACTGTTCAGTGCCCAATCACTCTATTGAAAGAGGGTCTTTAATGAGCTTCTCATAGTTTGGGGTTTGTTTTTTTTGAGGTGGGGAATGAGTGGGCAGTATTTTTAGATGCTACAGGGTGAGGAAGCTTCCTTACTTGTGTAAACTCTTCAGCTCTTGGCTGTCTGCCTTGCCCTGGGACTTGTTGAGGGTATGCAATTATTTGGTGCTGTTACCTGGGCTCTAAGGCTTGACCAAGTTTATACCAGAGAGGTACAGGGATCTGTGGGAAGCTTGGAGCTCTCTGGGATGCTGCTACCACTTGGGATCTCCACTTGCCTTTTCTCTTCCACAGGTGCTGAATTGTTTGAAGGACCAAGATGCTACCAGCTCATCAACAACCAAGCAGTTCAGGTTGTACTAAGTCAAGGGAGAAAACCCCAGAGGGCTTAGTCTTTGATTTGACAGCTACAGAATGGCTATGGGAACTTGCAAATAGAGCTGCAGTTGTCACCTAGCCATCACCACACTGACTCTTTAGGTGCTGAGGTTGTCAACAGAACATGTTGTGGTAGAAATGTGCATATGAAATGATACAGATCTGTGTCCACCTGTGGAGCCCTCAGCACATGAGATAAGGAACTGTTGGAGCAGGTCAGAGGAGGCCACAGCAGTGATGCAAGGGCTGGAACCCCTTTGCTGTGAGGGCAGGCCAAGAGAACTGGGATTGTCTCATCTGGTGAAGAGAAGGTTCCAGGGAGACCTTCTGGTGACATTCGTTAAAGGGTGCCCAGAAGGAAGCTGGGGACAGTACCTCTGGTAGGGCCTGTTGTGACAGGACAGGGGGGGATGGGTTAAAAATTAGGGAGAGATACAGGCTGGAGAGAAGGAAGGAATTTTTTTAATGCTGAGGGTGGTGAGACTCTGTCCCAGCTTGCCCAGAGGAAGTGGTAGAGGCCCCATCCTTGGAACCATTCTGGATCAGGTTGGTTGGGCTCTGAGTGACCTGCTCTAGTTGCAGATACCAGTGCAGGGAGGTGGGAGTAGGTGCCAGTTAAAGGTGCCTTCCAACCCAAACCATTCCATGACCCTAAGAAAGAGATGTTCTGCAGTAGTTAAATAATTGTAAGGGATTCTCTGAGAGATGCCAATACTTTTCTTCTTTTCCAGCTTCTCCTCTCTTGGACAGTGAAGATGAGACAGTGATGGCAGAGCTGCCTTTTGTCACAGCTGATGCCAGAGAGCTATTTGAAGGTAAGTTTGACTCTGTTCCAGAATGAACTACTATTCCAGCATATCCCCAATTAAACTCTTCCAGAAGGACAAAGCCTTCTGTTGGAGCCCAGGCAAAAATACCATGGCTAATAGCTGAGTTTATAATGAGTTTATGACCACAGGGCTTCATCTCCAGAGGTAGGATCGATTTCCAAGCATTTGATCTCTCTCATTTTGAGAAAAATTAGTCTTTTTGGAGAATCCCAGCCTGGTCCGGATTGGAAGGGATCTCTGGAGATCATTTAGTCCAGCACACACACACACTCTAAAGCAGTCACCTCCACAGAATCACAGAATGTTAGGGGCTGGAAGGGACCTCAAAAGATCTAGTCCAACTCCCCCTGCCAGATGAGGATCACCTGCAGTAGGTCACACAGGAACACATCCAGGTGGGTTTTGGGTGTCTCCAGAGAAGGAGAGTCCACAGCCTGTTCCAGTGCTTTGCCTCACTCAGTGACAGCATCCTCTGTTCATGTGACATCTCCTATGCTCCAGCTTCCATCCCCTGGCCTTTGTCTTATCCTTGGGCATCACTGAGAAGAGCCTGGCTCTGTCCTCCTGGCACTCACCTTTCACACCTTTTTAATCATGAACGAGGTCACTTCTCAACCTCTTGGAGAAGAGGAGACTGCTGCTCCTAGAGCAGGTTGCCCAGAACTGCAGTGTCCTAATGCCCCCCAGGAAAATGCTGGCCTTGGCCTGGGGGGCACAGTCTGCTGGCTATGATGAGCTTACCCTACACCAGCACTCCTAGGTCCTTCCCTGCAGAGCTGCCTTCCAGAAGGTCAGCCCCTCATCCATGCTGGTGCAGGGGGTTAGCCCTTCCATAGAGGGGACAGAGCTGCAGTTCCTGTGGTTAGATTGCTTTGTGTTTGGAATACTTAGGTGAAGTATGATTTTTTTTTTGTTTTTTCCTACTTAATATTGATATTTTATAATGGATGTGGGTTTTGTGGGGGTGAGGAGAGCTCTGGTTTTCCTGGAAATTTTTTGAACAAACATTTTGGTTGTCTTGGAGAGCAGATTTGGGGAAGGGGGGTGGAGATCTGCCTACATCTTTATAGTTTCAGGAGGAAAACTTGGTGTTGCCATGACTTGGAAGGACTTGAAGCTAAGGCAGGCCATATCCTAGGTCTGAAGCATTTCTCCTCAGAGATGAGTTCTGCTTGGTCTGTGGAAGTGGTTGTTCAGTGGTTCTTTAAAGTGGCACTTCTGCTCAGTGCAGTTGAATCCACTGCATCTGAAGTGCTGCACTGACAGATGAGGAAATGTTCTTGGTTCTCTGGAGGGTTTGCCTCTGGAACAAGTAGGAAAAAACAATGTATTTAGGTTTCAGTGCCTTCTCCACTTCTATCCAAACAGGAGGGATAAGAAAAGCATCTTCTCTGCAACTTTATTGTAGAGGAGAGGGAAGAAAGACGACAAAACTATAGGATCATTTTGGTTGGGGAAGACATTTAAGATCAGAGTCCAACTGTAAGCACATGACTGCCAGGTCACCATGAAGCCATGTGCCTCAGCATCACATCTCCATAGCTTTAAAACCCCTCTAGGGATGGTGACTCTACAGCTGCCCTGGGCAGATTGAGCTTTTTGACCTAGTTGGAGCTCCCTGTAGTAAGTCAAATTGCAGAGCTGAACCCAGGTTGCACTATAGTAAGCAATTCTTTCTTTTGATAACTGTTGGGTTTTCCCCTTTGCTTTTCAGATCCTTTAAAAAATGAACTCAAGCCCCAAAGAAAGAGGAGGAGGAGGATCTTGGAGAATCCCCAGCTTGGGAGAGGAAAGCTTTGTCGCAGGCCAAAGGTGGCAAAACGGCAGCTGTGTAGGAGCAGGCATCAAGAGATGGTCCAGGAGCAGGTGCAGGGGGATGAAAATCCTGGTGGAGCTCAGCAGCTCTGCTCACCAGCACAGCTGGGGCAAGGAGGAGACCATTTCCCAGCAGCACAGCTGCCACCCCCTGATCAGCAGCTCCAGGAAGAGGACAACGTCCATGGGCCGTTGCAGAGGCAAACAGTGCAGGGAGGCATGGCCCCAAACAGGGGAGCAGAGCAAAGGGACCAGGGGTGGGAGGCCCTGGAGGTGACAGTGAAGGTGCGACCACAGGAGGTGAGCCAGAGGTGGGAGTCTCCAGAGGTGACTGTGCAGGTGCAGCCTCAGAAGCCAAGCCCAAGATGGGTGGCCCCATCAGTGACCACGCAGGTGCAGCTGCAGCAGCAGGGCAGAGGGCCCCAAGTAATGGTACAGGTACAACAGCAGGGACAAGGTATGGCTGGCATCAAGATCACTGTGCAGCTGGGCTGTGACCCAGAAGAGGTAGCTTGCCTTCAGGACCAAGCTGAGGCAGTGTCAACACAGGGAGAGCAGCTGACAGCAAAACAAAATGAGGGAGAGCAAGCTGCAAGGTCTGAAGGTGAGAGAGAATCAGCTGAGGTGAAGCTGGAGCCCCAGAGGGCTCCAAGCCAAGAGCAGGATCAAGAAGAGGTGACAGAAGCCCCAAAGGACCAGAATAAAGAAGAGGAAAGAGCAGAAGTGGTTGCACTGCAGCAGATTCAGGATGGAGACACAGCAGACCTGAATGGGATGGTGACAGAGAAGCAGCTGCAGGATCAGAGCCAAGAACAGAAACATCCAGAAGCAGAGCTGCCCCCACATAAAGAAGGTCAAAGAGCCACAGAGATGAGGCAGAAGCAAGGAGACTCCCAAGAAGGGCCTAAGGACCAGAAGCAAGACCTAGGGCAAGAAGCATCTAAGAAACGTCCCCGCGAGGCTGCAAATTATTTTGTGGCTATTCCAATAACAAATGATCAGGTATTTTGGAGTTGCTGTTCTAGCAAGAGAAAACCCTTCCACATAAACCTCAGCAGAAGTGTTGTTAAATTGGGTTTGAAGCTTATTAAGAAGCCAAGAGTGACCAAAGTCTACTCCCCTGCCTGAAGTGGTCTATTGGATCTGCCTGGGGGGGGGGAGTTAACTCCTCTGCAGAAGGCCTTGTAGAGGCTGAGCTTCGTACTTGTAGCTAGGACAGTGTTAAGATCACATCAAGGTTTTTGCTGCTGGGGAGGCAAACCAACTTTTTTTCAATCACATTCAGGACTCCCATTGCTTTTTCTATGAGGTCTGAGTGGATGTCTCTCCTCAATCACAGATTAATAGGGGTTGGAAGGGACCTCTGGAGTTGCAGTCCAACTGCTAAAGCAGGGGCAGCCCCAGCAGGTTGCCCAAGATCACAATATCCAGCTGGGTTTGGAATCTCTCCAGAGGAGGAGACTCCACAATCTCTCTGGGCAGCCTGCTCCAGGGCTCCACCATCCTCACAGCAAAGACTTGCCCAGATGAAACCCCCATGGTTCCACTTTGTATTTGCTACCTCTTGTCCTGTTAGTGGGCACCCCTGAAGGGAGACAACAGTTTCCCCTTCAACAGAGACAGGTAGGGGCAAAGCCTTAGTTTCAGCCAGTAACTGCTCCCAGACAGCATGAGCAGAGTGGAGAAGCTGCATACAAACAGCTTGAATTATTAATAGTCATGATATTTCTGCATCTTGAGGTCTATATTTGCATTGTAAAAGGAGAAGACAACCCCCAAATGTTAACTTGCATGAACATAGCAATAACACAACCCTCAGCTCCCACCTTCTGCTGGTACTTCATGATGTTTTTTTCCAGTGAACCCAGCTGATTTAGCTTGTTGCAATATATAACTTGATTCCTTGTTGGGTTTTCTCCCCCTCCTAGCTTAGGTTTCCATGAAGCATCTGGCATGACTATTTACACTGCTGAAAGGCAACAATTAAGTAGGATGGTTCTAGCTGATGTACATCTCTTCTCCAGTGTGACAAGCAGCTGCAGCAACGTGGTTTGCTTTGGCAGGCTGTTGAGCTGCTTTTTTTTTTTTTAGCCTTCTTCAAGTGCTGAAAGTCTAAGTTATGATGGAGGGTGTCATGGATGCCTTCCTCTTGGTAGGCCTTTATTTGCTCTGGCTTTGCCTCCAGTGGAATAGTCTCTGAAGGTTATCTGGAGGATGGCCTCGTGTACCTTTCAGTGATTCCTGGCTTTTGGAGAGGTGAACAAAAGTGCAGAGCACATCAGCAAGATAAATGCCAGGAAGGGAAAAGGACTGTGTAAGCTGGAAGACAATGTTGGCAGAGGGACAAATGGGTATGAAGTGGGCAAGGAATAAATCTGGGCTGGAAACTAGGAAGTTTCCTGCCATCTGAGCAATGAGATCATGCAACAGCTTGAGAGGGTACATGAATACTTAACTCTGCTGAGAAACCTGGGGTGTTTTAGCCTGGAGAAGAGTAGACTGAGAGGGGATCTTCTCAATGCTCCTCTATCTGCAGAGTGAGGGTTAGCAGCATGGGGCCAGATCCTTCAGTGATGCCCAGCAGTGGAACAAGAGGCAACAGGCACCAACAGGAACTCAGGAGGTTCCCTCTGGGCAAGAGAAACTTCTTTGCTGTGAGAATGATGGAGCCCTGGAGCAGGTTGCCTAGAGAGGTTGTGGAGTCTCCTTCTCTGGGGAGATTCCAAACCTGCCTGGACATTGTGATCCTGGGCAGCCTGCTGTGGCTGCCCCTGCTTGAGCAGTGGCAGTTGGAAGGGGCCTTGGGGTTGGACTAGATCTCCAAACCAATCTGTGATTGAGGAGAGACATCCACTCAGACCTTGTAGAAAAAGTGCTGGGAATGTTCTTGAGAGTGTGCTAGAGCCCTGGAGCAGGCTCCCTAGAGAGGAGTGTGGAGAGATTGCAAACCCACCTGGACATGGTGATGCTGGACAACCTGCTCAAGCAAAGAGCTTGGGCAAGACTGTCTCCAGAGGTCCCTTCCAATCCCACCAGGATGGGATGTTGAATAAGATGGACTTGTGACCATGTCCTGCACAGCTCTAGGAATGTCCTTCCCCTCTTTGAGTCTCTGCTCTCACAGCAGCTTTGCTAATCTGGCAGCTCTGATCTTCCAGTGCTCCATCAGCGTCAGAGGGAAAGCTTTTCCTCATGCTTAGGTGAAACACCAACTCAGAAAGCAGCTTGTTTACTCAGTAGATCTGTTTGCTGTTACAGTTTCCTTTTGAGAAGAGACATCAGCTTAATCTGTGATCAAACTTGTAATCAGAAAATGGCATGAGATTAATTATGGAAATGCTATTCAATTTCCACAGTCTATTAACAACTGACAGCTCCATGAAGACCTCATTAATATTTGCAAAGCGCTGTGAGCTTTATTTTAATGTGCCTGGGGTCAGGTTTTCAGACCCACTTGAAGATCTATGGGTGCTGGCTCACATGAGAGGTATGAGTTTGAGGCTTTAAAAAGGAAAACAGATCAATCAATGCCTGAAAAACTAACTCTGCAACTGAAATAGTCTGGTGTACCTTGGCCAAGCAATACAACAAGAGGAAATGGCCTCAAGTTGCACCAGGAGAGGTTTAAGTTGAACACCAGGAACAATTTCTTCCCTGAAAGGGTTGTCAAGACCTAGAGCAGGCTGCTCAGGGAGGTGGTGGAGCTGCCATCTTTGGAGGGACTGAAAACCCATATAGGTGTGGTGTTGAATGGCATGGTTTGGTGACCTGACAGTGCTGGTCAGTGACCTGGGTTCATGCTTGGGCTTGATGGTCTTCACTTATTTTCCAGTCTGGGCAACTCTGTGGTCTTGGTGGGGGTGTATTTTGTGGAGTCCTGACTTAAATCTGGGTTGCATTTTTTGGGATTGATTTGGGTTTCAGCATTCTGAATTCTTCCAGTGATACCTGGCTGCTCTCAAATGAACATTTCCCTGTCTCCTTTTTACTGCATTGCAGGTTTTGGACAGAATTGAAGATGTCCAAGAGCTGATATTCACTAAGGAACCTCTCCTGTTGAAAGCTCTTCTTCCCATTCAAACTATGCACATTACTCTAATAATAGCTCACCTGGGAACAGAAGATGACATCAAAAAGTAAGGATCCTGCACAATTCAAGTGCAGCTTTTTCTTTTTTCTCCTAAGCATAGTAACCTTACTACTGTTGTGAGTAATTCTGTTGTAGTAGAGCCTACACTACTTCTCATGGGCTTTCCTGGTTATTTTGTGGCTTACTCTCAATGCCTGGAAGGGAAGATGTTAAAGCTAGATGTGATGCTTCAGAGGTTGGCACCTCTGTATCTGCTGTGGGGTGACAAAAGCAGCTTGGCTGCAAATGGCCTCAAGCTGCAACAAGAGAGGTTTAAGTTGGCTATTAGGAACCACTTCATTCCTGAAAGGGTGGTCAGGCATTGGAACAGGCTGCCCAGGGAGGTGGTGGAGTCACTGTCCCTGGAGATGTTCAATCAATGCATGGATATGGTTTAGTGGGTATGGTGATGTTAGGTTGATGGCCAGACTTGATGACCTTGGAGGTCTCTTCCAGCCTCAATGATTCTAAATAATATTACTGCTGTTACTACCATTAAATGAACTCAAGGGATGTAAAACTCCCTGAGCTGCTGCCTTCTGAGCAATTTCAGAATCCCAGCATGGTGGGAGTTAGAAGGGACCTCTGGGGATCATTTAGTCCAACTCCTGCTAAAGCAGGGGCCCCCACAGCAGGTTGCACAGGATCACAATGTCCAGGTGAGTTTGGGATCTCTGCAGAGAAGGAGGCTCCACAACCTCTCTGGGCAGCCTGCTCCTGGGCTCTAGCACTCTCACAGCAAAGAAGTTTCTCCTCATATTTTCTTTACCAGCTGGAAAATGTTGTATTAAGAAAAGCAAAACATCTGCCTAGCTGCTTTCCAAGCTGTTCTCATGTCTAGTTCTAGCTGTGGGCTATCACTTGGACTCTGAACGAAGGTGAGGATGTTGAAAGATGACTCTGGAAGCCTGTGCTGTAGTCAGGAAGGCCAGAGCTGCTAGAGAGGTCCAGCAAATAAAGCCATCATGCTGCAGGGGGCTACTCCAAGCCCAATCTTACTGTTCCACATCAGGAAACTTGAGACTTCTTAGTATGAGGAGACAGGGAGGGGAGATCCTTAGGTGTCTGGGAAGGTATTGCATGGTAGAACCTGCTGAGAGCAGTCCTTTCCCCCAAGTGCTTTGGTGGACATCAGCAAGGAAATGAAAGCCAGCAAGACCTCAACCATACCAGTGACAGAGGTTCTGTGGGGACATAAAGCAGAACACTCAGCTGGAAAGATGTACATAGAGCCAACATGAGTAGGAAAATCCCTTCTGACTATATAAGCAGCAACAGTTAAACAGGGTTAAGGTGCAGGTGAAAGATTTGCACGTATCTGTTTTAAAACCTGGTTTCTTGCACATCTCAGAAGGAGTTTTGGAGGGTCTGAAGGGGGAAAAAGGGTAGGAGGACCATTTTATGTCATAGAATGGGTTGAAGTGGACCTTAAGATGGCATCTAACCCACCCTCCTGCACTAAGCAGGAACATATTCAACTAGATGAAGTTGCTCAGAGCCCTGTCCAACCTGACCTGGAGTGTTTCCCAGGATGCAGCATCTACCATGTCTGGGCAACCTGTGCTAAGGAGCCTGCATGCAGAAGACACCATGCACAGTAATTCAGTAATAAAAGCCTGTGCCAGAGCTGCTGACTGGCCAGGCTCTCATCCAAGAGGATGGGAAGCCAGTGGAGGGCTGCAATCAAAATGGAAATGAAGTGGTTAGGGAGGTGAGTGGAGCTAAGTGGTGTTAATGAACTTAAGAGTGGATGTGTGGCTATAATATAAAAATAATGGATGTACCTAATGAAAACCAGAACTTCCTTGCCAAATGCTCTTCATCCTGTATCTTCTACCTACTCAGAGATAATCCATCCCAGGAAACATTCCTGGTCAGGCTGTCTGGGCTCCTGAGCAACCTGTTCTAGTTGAAAATGTCCCTTCTGACTGCAAGGAGTTGGACTAGGTAAACTTTAAAGGTCCCTTCTAATCCATGCCATCCTAAAATTCTAGAAAGTATTTGGAATTGAGGAGATGATTCCCTTTTACCTGCACCTAGAAGAACATTGCAGGGCTTTGATTGTGCGGGATACTACCAAGGCAAAAACTGTGGCTAATGACAAGCAGAAGACACACATGGAAATGAAACATCTCAGGAAGGTCTCACTTGGTACTACTCACTCCTAAAATTCCCTGCTAGTTGAGGAGGGCATTTAGAATGAGATCTGGATTGACTACATGACCTTTAGAGTTCTCTTCTAATCAAAATCATTCTATGAATTTCCTCTAGCAGCATTTAATGGTAGCTTAGACATTATGGGGTTAAATGAAAGGCCTTGTTAGTCTTCTTATTAATGTAGAAGAATCAAAGCCCCCTCCAAAGAACTCCATCCCTTTCCACATTTAGTCATGTCCTCACTAAATCCTCTGCTGCAGAGTCCTTAGGAGTCTCTGGAGAAGCAGCTCCTATGTTGTGATAGCTGAAATCACTCCAATGTGTGTGAGGATTGCTCTTTATGTTGTGAGTAGTGCTGAAATGGGCTTTGTGAGAGATGTTTTCTTCTCTAGATCACACTTCTGATGAGAAAGGTCAGACTAAATGGTCCTTGGGCTCCCATCCAACACCATATTCTACATAGCTCCTGAGAGGATTATTCTGTGCTAGGTAGACCATAGTGCTTGGTTTCTATTTGGATAACGTTAGAGTTGGAAGGCTTTTTTGAACAGAGAAATGGATGTGGGTGTGGTGGTGAAGTAAATGTGGCTACAAGAGCTACAGAAGCCCATGGACTGGGCTCTTGCAGGCCTTAGCTTTGAGCAGAAGCCTCCTACTAATGGTCACACTTTGAACAAAATGCTACAAACTTGGTTTGAAGGCTCAAGATGTCCCTCCCTGAGACACCAAGGTGAAGAAGGACATAGAGAAAACTTGAGCAGGTGTTCAGATGCTGAAGGATTTGGTGTCTACATTTAAACCTATTCATTATACTTCTAATGTCTTTAAGGAAAATGGTTGGGCTTGATGCATTAATGCTTTTGGCTACTCCAGAGTTTTTTGGAGATGCTTCCATGTGGGCAAGGTGTAGATTTAAACTGTGCTGAAATGGCACAGAGATCCCCCACATCTAACAAAATACTAGAGTGATGCTGAGGTCCTGGAAGAGAAGATAATGCACACAAGTGCTCAGTGCACTTCAGATGGGGGAATGAATTTAATTTGGCTTCAACTAGTGAACCAGCTGAAAAGGGTAAGGATGGAGTTTTTAGGCTGCATGGGACAAATATTGCTTGAGGTTTTTATCCTTTTAAACTCTTTAATAGTGGATTTGTCCTAGGAAGGACATGGAACTGTTGGAATGGGTCCAGAGGAGGCCACAAAGATGCTCAGAGGGCTGGAGCAGCTCTGCTATGAGGACAGGCTGAGAGAGTTGGGGCCCTGCAGCCTGCAGAAGAGAAGGCTTCCAGGAGACTTTAGAGTAGCCTTCCAGGATCTGAAGGGGGCTACAGGAAGGCTGGGGAGGGACTATTAACAAGGGCTTGGAATGCCAGGACAAGGGGAATGGGTTTGAAGTGGCAGAGGGGAGATTTAGACTGGATGTTAGAAGGAAGTTGTTTGCAGTGAGGGTGGTGAGGCACTGGCACAGGTTGCCCAGGGAGGTTGTGGCTGCTCCCTCCCTGGAGGTGTTGAAGGCCAGGTTGGAGGAGGCCTTGAGTGACCTGTGCGTGTGGGAGGTGTCTCTGCCTATGGCAGGGGGTTGGAACTGGATGATCCTTGAGGTCCCTTCCACCCTTACCACTGTATGATTTATGAAGATCCCTCTGGCACATTGGTTACTTGAGTGTTCACCTTGCCAGCAAAACTACCTTAAACTTCAGCCTTGGCTTACAGGTTTATTGCTACATCATTATTAAATATTTTCATATGCAACAATCAACTTTGAGGAAAATAGGTATTGTTTCAAATAATTGTGGTTATATTTTTAATTGCTTTTTAAGGGCTGTCCTGGCTCTGAAGCAAAGCAAGAGCAAAGTGGAAGCCGTCTTACAGGGTACAGACTTTCCCATGACCTTCCAAGGGATCGGACGGTTTAACGACCAAGTGCTCTATGTGGACATGTTGGAGGAGGACAAGAAAATGCTGACAAGAATTACAGGTAACTCCCTAGCTAAACTCCTTGGCACTTGTGAACCAGTTTGAGCAGTCTGTCAGCTCTTGAGCACTGGGCAGATGTGATGGTTTGGG